>CABHPQ010147237.1:0-29299 GCA_902168405.1 Peromyscus aztecus
GGTGAGCTCTTCTCTAGGGAAGACCATTTCTCTCATTCACAGTATTCCTTAATTGCTTGTAGTTCTTTGTGTGGAATTGCAGTCTCCTGGGAGCTTCTCATCTACATTCACAGTGTTATTAATTCACAATATATATTTTGATCATATTCATGCAAACCCTTCCCCGATTCACCCTCACATCCATATCTATGTTAATTTGGCCTCCCCCAGCCATGGAGTCCAATTTATGTAGCCCAAATACTCTCGGGTGTGACTTCCTTGAAGCTAGTTGACCAACGAGTAGCCACACCCTTAAGACAACTGACTCATCTCCTAACAGTTATCAAATGCCAATAGCTTTTCTACTAGGGGTTGAAATTTATGCTCACCTCTGTGACTCCATGTTGGAAATTTGTCTGACTTAGCTTGTGTAGGCTGTGTATGCGGTCACAAGTGCTATAAGTTCATATGTGCAGCTGCTGTGTGGTATCCAGAAAGTATTATTTTCCTGTAGTTACCCATTACTTGCTAATCTTACACTCTTTCTACCCCTTTTTCCTTTAAGATTAGTTAGAACTTGCAAGGATTAGTGATATATAGATGTTCTATTTAGAGTTGAGTATTCTGCAGTCTCTTATTCTCTTCAAGTTGACCAGTTATGGGGGCTGGCTCTTTTCCTCACCAATACTAGTTAGGTACTGCAAATTTCCCTAACATTTTCAATGTTTTTTTTTTTTTTTTACAATAAGCTCTTACAAATCTTCTACTTGAGTGTTGACATAATATGGTACACTCTGTTCTTCCCTTTTATGTAATTAATAAGCTGATTTCTGTTTGTTCAACCCTTTACTACTAGAGATATAGAGAATTGCTTCTATTTTCCTTGCCAAACTCCCCTGACTGATATATCATTGTTACATTCACGTTTGGATCATTAGAATTTCGTTCTTCTCCAGCACTCAATTTGACATATATATCACACAGAGTTTATCATTCTCTTGTAACAACACTGAACTCTTTCTAAGACACTTGCCTCTTTCCAGGTCTTTGGTCATGTTGAGAATGATATACTACTTTCTAATTAACCAGGCATGTCATAACAAACATGCATTGTCATAAGCAACATAACCAATCACATCTAAGTTAAGACTTAACAAAGTGCAGCACAAGCACTACATGGAGTCTCACCCAAGAATATTGATAGGTTGCTCAGACCTATAAATTGTGATTAATGAGGACCAAAGATGTAAATCAACACAAATATCTTTGCTTATTATCACAAGATTGCTTCTGTCATAATAGACAGAGGTACTGGTAAACTTAGGGTGAATGAAGGCAAGGCAAGCTTCGTAGAGAAGACTGGTGGTGCAGAGGATGTGTTTACTATGGAGGAGATTAGCAAAGGGCTATTTAAAGATATTAAACAGTGCTAGATAGATGACTCAGCAGTTAAGGGCACTTGCTGTACTTGTAGAAGATCTGGGTTCAGGTCCTAACACCTAACACCTGGTGACTCACAGCTACCTATAATTCCTCTTCCAGGTAAGTCAATGCATTTTTCTGACCTCCTTGGGCAGTAGACATACATATTGTTCACATACATAAGTACACACAAATACTCATGCAAATTAAATAAAAATAAATAAATCTTTAAAAAAGAAAATAATAGATAAGTGGAGCAGTTTGCAAGTGAAGCTGAGATTTGAAGCACAATTTGAAGGGATAAGAGTTAGAAGAAGACATCAGAGATGGGAGGCATGACATATTTAGTACAAGTTTGTATCAGTGCAATTGGCACCCTTCTACTAGAATAATATGACTCAATGAACCTGAAATTAAATTTTAATTTAATTTAGTATGGGAACACATATCAACTAATTCTTTATGCCACCAGCCTTGTTGAATGTCAAGTTTATAAAGATACACAAAATAGATGTGATTGTTTAGAAAATACGTCACCAAGGATAAGGATTTATGAAAATGAGAACATAAAAGTTACCTCATATCTCAAGGGAAAATTTAAAAAATTTTAGCATCTTGTTAGTCAGCATGTTCTCAAATCTGTTGAATATCCTTTCTGCACTGTTGTTTTGCCCTCTGTCAATGTTGGGATGTCTTAATTAGCATGCATGGTTATAAGCAACATAACTGATCACATTTAGGATAAAACTTATGAGGAGCATCACAAGCACTACATGAGGTCCCAGCCAAGACTCTTGGTAGGTTTTCCAGACCTGTTTCTCGATAAGCTTGCCTGTCATTCACCCCGACCACAACCATGCACCAACACCATATGGGGTCAAACCTGCAAAATTCCATGAATCTGCTACAAATTCTTAAAGATCAACAGAGAGAGTCTTCTAAGCCTACAGAAGGTTTACTCCTAGACTCAAAAGTTGCACCTGTTGTCAACTGAGAGACCACTTCTGACACTCCATTAACATACTAATTTAGATGAACAAGGGCAATGAAGGGTAAAAAAAAAGATGACCAAAATATATTATATACATGTACAAAACTGTCCAAGAATGTAAAACATATAAACAGAGATATATGTATAGAAAATAGAGGAAAAGATAGCTTACAGAAAGTGTCCTGGATGGATCCTTTCCTCATAGCCTTCAGGAGGAACCAAAGCTTCTCACATATTCATCTCGAACTTCTGGCTTCCAAAATCATGAGAAAAAAAAATTCTGTCATTATTTTAGCCCAAACCTCCTGGTTTATAAAATGGCCATTTAAAGAGTTTAGCATAAATACCAAATGGACCTTATATGTGTTAATGCACACATTTTAAGTATTCAAAGCTTGGCACAATCATTGGAAAATGTTTTGATTAAAATAAAACATCTTCATAATTTCACAGTGTAAATACTCATCAATTCCATAACATCATTTACAACAAGCCTTAAAGTAAGGATATGGAGGGCTGAGTAGAGACGTTTCCTGACTGACATGTTCATGCAGAGTCAAACAATTTGACCCAAAGTAGTGGAGGCAGGCACAAAATGGAGGCAGGTATTAAAGACCTTAACATGCTTTTAGCCACTATTTGGTCCCAAGAAAGGAGTACGTGCTTATCAGTAAAATGAAACTCTGACTGACTGCTTCATAATCAAATCTTCCAAAATAGTGGGACTCTGGACCATGTTAGACCACAGCAGTAGCATTTTATGATCTTTATTTGTCCATTTCTGCTTCTTAAGTTACTGACTTTTCTCTAAGCATTTTGTTTTCCAATTAAATTCCATAAAAGAGTATATTCACTTGACTCAATTTTGATTAAGTGACTGTGCCTAAAGTAGTCACTTAAACACAGAACTGTATAGTTTATAAATGATTTCTAAAACCCTATGAGTACTTCAGATAGAAGTGTTTGTCTTAGCTAGAGTTTCTACATCTGTGATAAAATGCTATAACCAAAAGCACGTTGGGGAAGAAATGGTTTATTTTATCTTACAGCATGTAGTCTATCATCCAGAGAAGTCAGGTCAGCAACTCAAGACAGAAACCTGGAGAGAAGAACAGATGCAGAGGCCATGACAGAGTGCTGCCTTCTGGAGTCCTTCCTCAGGGCTTGCTCGACCTGCTTTCTTATGGCCACAGGACTAGCAGTTCACAGGTAGCACCACTCCCAATGGAATGGTCCCTCTCACCTCAAACATTAATCAAGAAAATGCATCAGAGGTTTGCCCACAGGCCAATCTAGTGGGGGCATTTTCTCAATCGAGCTTCCCTCTTCCAAAATGACTCTAGCTTGTGTCATGTTGACATAAAACTAGCCAGCACAGTGCTGATGGTGAACTGACTCTGGGGAGATTCATTCAAAGATTTCATATTACCAATAGTCACTACAAGTGCAGTGTAAATAAATCTCTTATGAATCACTTATATCAGTAAGTCTTCTGTGATTTCTTTCATGATGTAACCATTGTAGATAGTCTCTAGGAAATAATTCAGGGTACCTATGATGAAGTTTTTTTTGGTGGAGAGAGGAAGAGAAATGTTACCTAAGAAATCAAGAGTGCCATAGCCATTAATCACTGATCTGACACTCATCACTGAAATATAAACTGATTTGCTGAGAGAGAGAGAGAGAGAGAGAGAGAGAGAGAGAGAGAGAGAGAGAGAAACTGCAAGTGTCTTTGAGCTACTTGGTTCCTACCATGTGTTATTTACATGAAATTCTGCAATTACTGAAAAGTGTTCACTCTCTCCAACAAAAAGACAAGAGGTTGATCAGCAGAAACAGAGAATAGCAAAGGTGAAGTAGTCTTTGAAGTGTGGGTCTCTGCTCATTTGTGATGATAAATAGAAAACATCACCTTTAAAAAAAAACTATGGATACTTTATTTTACAGCACTGAGTCTCTTCTTCACTAGAAAGGCCAGGTGTCACAGATACTTGTTTACTGCTCTAGAGCGATGCCATTTATAGCATGAGAACACACAAGAGAAAGCAAGAACTTTCACCTCTAGGCAGTAATATAGATTAAATACTCTGAAAGTCCCTCTATTATAAAGTAATTACATTGAGGAAAGTAGAATTTTTAATGAATTGCTAGAGCTAAATAAGTAGGAATATAATCAAATGATTAAAAACAATGAAATGAAACAGAACTACAAATTACTTTTTGAGGCAAATGCACAAAACAACCAAACAAAGATCCTTAATTTTTTTGCTACAGACAACTGCAAATACCAGCATTGTAACAAGGGGTGATGCGGGAAGCTCAGTAGAGAGAACATATAGCTTAGTGGGCAAATGTCAAAAGCTGAACCTGAGATTCCTGCCTGAGTCAGGATGTAAAGATCTAAGTACCTTACACAGTCCGAATAGCTGAGACTGACATGATGTGTCATCACTAGCCACAGACTTCCTGAAGGACCTCTGAAGTATGCGCTATAGGAAGAGAAATGAACACAGAGAAAAGACCTGAGATAAAAGAAGAACTGGTGATCAAAGAAGCTGGTTAACATGCTAGTTATATAACCTCGTATTGCTGGTATGATATAATGATAATGATGATAATGCTGTGCCATTTGGGTGTTTAAAATCACAGAAATAGTATTGGTCAACTACATGAAAATTTCAAGAGCAAGGACTGTGTGTGTGTGTGTGAAAGAGAGAGAGATTTGGATAAAGAAATGAACTTTACATTTTACATATGGCACAATTTAAATAACAATCAACTTAAAAAATGGACAGCATGACTTCCAGTGTACTAAAGGAAAACAAACAGTGAAATAAACTCATTTAAAAAATCAAATGTGCCGGGCTGTGGTGGCGCACGCCTTTAATCCCAGCACTCGGGAGGCAGAGGCAGGCGGATCTCTGTGAGTTCGAGGCTCAGCCTGGGCTACCAAGTGAGTTCCAGGAATGGCGCAAAGCTACACAGAGAAACCCTGTCTCGAAAAACCAAAAAAAAAAAAAATCAAATGTAAGAAACGGGGAAGCTGAGTGTTGTGGCACATGCCTTTAATCCTAGTACTTGGTAGGCAGAGGCAGGTGGATCTCTGATTCAAAGCCAGCCTTGTCGACAGAATGAGTTCCAGGAGAGCCTGGACTGCACAAAAACACTGTCTCTAAAAAGAAAAATAGAAAGTACAACAAATGGGAATGTTACAGAAAAAAGCTGAAATAAGTTCAAATAAATTTATTAAAATAATAAGTTCAAATAAATACAAAGTTCATACATTTGAACTAAAAACATATATCATTAAGATCTCCAAACTCTAAAATTTAGTAAACACCAAACTCTAGCTACAGGTAATTTTCTGGAGATGTTACTGCTTCCTGGAGGAAGTACATGCAAAGATGGAAAGTGCAAGATGAGAAAAGCATGCCAAAAGAAAGTGAGGAAAAGAATCATTGAATCATGTAGATAGATTTTAAGATAAAGCAATTACACAATAATGCAAGGTGATACCGCAGAAGTTATGGAACAGCTCTAGACTTTGGTGTTTTTCATAAATAAACACAACACTTCCATAAGATTTTATTGAATCATGGGAAAATATGGGATGAAAATGCTCTTATCCTATTACTGATTAACAGATGAGAAAAAATAATATTTGGGAAACGTAAAGAATAAAGAACAAGCCGGGCAGTGGTGGCGCACGACTTTAATTCCAGCACCCGGGAGGCAGAGCCAGGCGGATCTCTGTGAGTTCGAGGCCAGCCTGGGCTACCAAGTGAGTTCCAGGAAAGGCGCAAAGCTACACAGAGAAACCCTGTCTCGAAAAACCAAAAAAAAAAAAAAAAAAAAAAGAAGAAGAATAAAAAACAAACAAGTTACACACACACACACAGCATTAATAATTACAGCAGTGTAATACTTACGAAATGTGACCTTAAAAATAAATTCAAAAATTCCTAGAAAATTGTACATAGACCATCTTCTCTAAGTGAACTAAAACAAACTTTTTTGTGGAATTTTTAAAATTATTTCTAAATAATTCATGTACTAATGAAAATTCATAAAGAAAAGGACTGGTGTATCTAACAATCTAAATTTTACATAACTAAATTGTGGGGTTTTGGTAAAAAAATGTGGCTTTCATAGAAATTAATAACATCAAATATTTATTTAAAAACAAAAACAATTCAGCATTAATAAAAACTTAAAGGTTAGAGATATAAATGAATGAAATAAAAGCATATAGCATGTAAGATAGGACACAGACAAAAAAAGAATCGGTTAGAAAAGTGTCACAGTTAGAGAGCAAGCAAATGAGAAGGAGGCACATGATTTGGAAAAGCATGAAATTCAAGATAAACTTTTAGAATATAGGAAAGACGGTTCCTAAAAATTGATTCTCAAAACTCAGAAACTCTGAATAGTTCAGTTATTGTTAAACAAGTCATTTTGATAGTTAAAATTCTTCTCATGAAGAAATTCTAGGTCATTTCAAAGTCATGTTCTAAAACCCTCCAAGAAACAATTATACTTTAATGTAGAAAGAGATGAAAGAAAATGTTTTCAACAAATGTTTAAAACTCATTCTTTGAACATGCACATCTGATCAAACCAAGTTGGATAATGAAGTGAGGTCAGGAAGAGGGCATATGCAGGTAGGTTCTTTTGCCCTTGTGGCTGTGAGAAGGGACGAAGCGAGGAAGGCATCATTGACTCCAGGTCCTTCTCATCAGCACTCTGAATAGTAGCTGGACTCTTCATTGTAATGAGCCCATCACTAAAACTCAATCAGAAGTGGAGATCAAAAGTCGAAAGTAGAAAAAAATAATCAGTGTTCACAAATAAAAAATCCTGCTTTTCTTTAGAACAGATGCTCCTGTTCTGAGCTGCGTGGAAGGTAACTGCAGTAAGCTAGGAGATAGTGTGTTATTTTCAGTGCATCTAAGTATATTTTTACTATGGAAGAAAATTAATTCCATACAGCCTTTTCCTCTGCACAGTTTTAAGCATGAGCTTTTCAGTTAAGACACAGAACATTAGGAATGAATAATGACTCTTCAACCCATAGGAGAGAACAGAGACGATGTGGCTCCATTTGGCTTTAAACTGAGAAAGAATCGCATTCTTATCAGAAGTCATAAGTGAGATGTGCATCGTGACTCTTGAAAACCCTGAGGTATTGAGCTAGTAATAGCTAGAGAATGCTGCGAATGCTATAGGCAGCAGCAGACAACACAGCAGAGATGAATTAAAAGGATAATTACCTATTTTAGGGTATAATTAATGGCATATATGAGAATGCTATGGTAATTCTCATGCTGAAGTGTAAACTCCAAGTTGAAATTTTTATGTGTGCTTGTATTTATATATGTGTGGGTACATATGTGTTTATATATATATATACATATATATGCATCTATATATGTGTTTGTGAATACATATGTGTGTTTATGTATATTTGTGTATGCATGTACATATATGTATATATAAAATACATGGGTGTTTTCATATACACATATGTGCATGTTTTAAAATTGGTTAATCTTACTAACAATGTTTTGTCTTACGCTGTGATTGGTCTCTACTTTCTGACAATTGTCAAACGAGATGTTTAACCTTTATTGTCATCCAGACTGAGTTCATAATCACCTAGAAAACTGAGAACATTCCCAGACAGGATTAACTGAAGTGGGAGACCTACACTGAGTGTTGGCAGCGCCATCTCATTGGCTGGGAGGTAGAGGAGCGTAAAAGGAGAAAAGGGAGAAAACCGTCAGAATGTATTCATTCCCTTCTTTCTTGCTTCCTGGATGCCACAAGCTTTTCTGCTCTACTGTGCTGTGAGCTGTTCTGCCCTTCCCCATTCCTTCTCCACCATGGTGGACCAAAACCCCAACCAAGTCAACCTTGACTCCTCTAAATTGATTCTGTCAGGCATTTTATCATAAAAAAGTATTCCACAAAAGCTGCTAGAAGTAGAGGGCATCTCAAGAGTTTTTTGTTTGTACATGGGAATATTGAGGTGTCTTTGGGAATTATGGAACCATTAATGTCCTGTGGAGCTAGGATTCTGGAAAACTTCATGGACAGTACAGCTGTTACTATTCATTGTATTTCAGGTTTTTGCCTTGTGAATTCCAAGACTAAAATTCAGGGACCACAGAAGGTGAATTTTAGAGAGAAGTTTATTATAGATTCATAAATGGGAGCTAAAGAGGGAGGGGGGTGTATAGAGCTTTTGTATAGCAAGAAGGATATCAGAAAACAGAGTACCATTGGGCTTCTAGTCTGGGAGCTTTAGAAAAGACTTATGAAATAAACTGAGGACAGGAATGGGAAGGGGTTATGTGGGTCAGTCCAGGTGTCCAACCAGGTGTCCTGGTGACGCTTCTTGGTTTTAGTCAGGCAATTAAATAGGTTGAGGAGCACACTTAGGAGAAAACCAGGAAGCAGGAAGCAAAGTCATTCCTGGTGCCCCAGGTCTCCAACAAGGACATTCTCAGAGCAACAGACTTGGAGTTCCTGTCTTACTGGAAATTTCTATTTCTTGTTCTCAAAAAAAAAAATAAGTTAATGAAAGAGAGAGAAAGAGAAGAAAGTATGTGATTCTAATAATAAGAAAAATAAGTGTCCATCACCATAAATGTCATAAGGACTATGAGGAATATTATTATATGAAGGATGTTTGGGACATCAGAATATAAAACAGTAGATAAATGCACTAGAGCACTATTCATTGTGTTTTATTTGGTACTCTAGATACTTCTACTTGTGAGTTAAGGCTATTTAGAAGAGGATTAATATTGACCTTTCTTCAATCAACACACAAGCACAGCAATAAAGTCAACCTTTGTACTGTTGCCAGTGACATATCTTTGACTCATCATTAATGAATGTGCATCTCAAGGTGCAAACTCAGTTGTATTTCAAAGTAGTGACTAACTGGACAGGGAAATTATCCACACAGGTGCATCATGATGAAGAAGAAGGTCAGATTTTCTACAAAGAAACAGCAGTAACCTCAAACTGAAAGAAGTTTTTGGAATAAGGATGGCTATATTGTTCCAAATGCCAATCTCCATTAATTTTTTCTTTAGAAACATTCTGGCCAAAATTAATAGGAGATTGTTTAAGATTGTTTATGACATCAAAAGCATCCAACCATATGGAATATACCAATATCTTAGGGTTTCAGAGTGTTAAGTAAGGACACAATGCTCCGTTATTGTTACCATTAGAAATCACCAAGCCTCATCATGTTTTTCATGTATGTTGAGTAACTGGTATATATAACTGCATGCTTCATACTGTTAATGTAGAGATAAAGGGCTCTTAGGAGAAATTTAGGTTGGTGCAAGATTCTTTTAAGTCAAATTCAAATAATGATGTAATGTAATGTAACAGTGAGGTGTATGAGCCCAAGGCAGGACATGTGGCTGAAGAAAAAGAGAACTTAATCTTGAAGTCTTTCCTAAGAGGTGGTGAAGGTATTTGAACCAAAATCTAGGAAATAAAGATGGACAGAATAGGTAAATAAAGAGGAAATGATATCAAGGACTCACTCTTGACCTAGTCCTGTCTAATTTCCTGGTTCTGCACTTGATTGCAACTGGCTTGGATAATAACTTCTTTCCACACCTTCCCTTCTCACCATCAGACCAGCATCTCCCGAATGGAAATGTTTATTTTGAGTTCAATGAATGGTAACACAATGGAGTCAGGCAAGATATTATAGCACAGTTGTAGGTATACTTCACAGTAATCTATCTAATCTAAGTATCTTGAGACCTGTTGAGGGAACATGCACTGAAATAAAGGACTACTTATAGACAGGAATTCTCCTTCTACGAATGTATCCCACTGCCCTAGCTTGCTCTTTGTTGCTATAATAAACACCACACCCAAAGCATCTTGAGGGAAAGGATTTATTTGGCTTACACTTCCACATCACCACCTATCACTGAAGGAAGTCAGGAAAAGAGTTCAGAGAAGGGACCTGGAGGCAGGAACAGATGCAGAAATACAGAGGAGTGATGCTTCCTAGCTTGCTCTCAGGCTCACCTTCACCTGTCCAGGGGTGGTACCACGTAGAGTGGGCTGGACCCTCCCATGTTATTCATTAATAAAGTTTGCCCCACAGTCTTGCCTGCTAGCCAATCTGATGGAAACATCTTTACAACTGAGGTTTGCTCTTCTCAGATCACCCAACTTTGTGTCAAGTTAACAAAACAAAATCAACCAGCACACTTACATAGATTAAGGCACACATTTTACATACACACGCCATAATACCCAAGATACCTTTTCTGACATTTCTGCATCTTCCTTTATGCCATCTCTCCAATTAGGAACCATCTTTCATCAGTACATTCCTTTGGTATTTTATGGCAAGAATATGAATTTTAAGTAAATGAAAAAATAGCTAGAAATACAGGTCAAAGAAGAGGAACTACTTCATGCTGCAGTTTGGAGAAAATCTAATCTTTACTGCAAAAAGGAAATCATGAAAACACTATTAGATGCAAAGAAATGGCCTTTCAAATACATATCTATCTATCTATCTATCTATCTATCTATCTATCTATCTATCTATCTATCTATCAATCAATCATCTATCTATCTACCTATCTATCTATCTATCTATCTATCATCTATCATTTATTTTTATATCTTCCCACTGTTAACTTTACATTTTGAAATGGAATTGGGTGGGTGGCTGATTTTCACATTTTACTTTGTATTATTTTTGCAGCAAACATGTTTTAACCTTTTAATTTAATAAAAATGCACATTCTTATAAAAGGCATTGACTCACTGTATTAAAAACAAGCCCATGACATTCCATTTTTCTTCACAAAAATTTATAGACACTGAAAGCATAAAGGAGCCCAAGAGACCACCAGACCAGACAGGCTGCATCTACTTCATGAAGCAGATGCTTGCATTTTCTTTTCTTTATGTTCTCCAGGAATGGAAAGAGTCCCATGGCAGTCTATTTTTGGGTTCAATTATCTTTCCTCTCTTGAAATTTCCTTTTTTTGAAGAAATCAATTCCCCAAACTAAGAGACATTGTTAGTAAGATTATTTTTAGTTATTATTCTCAAGCATATGGTTTGAATGATGAAGGGTAAAAAAAATCAAATATCTGATATGTGTGCCAAGCAAAATATTTCTCTTGAAGGATTTCCAAATGACCAAACATCTGACCGAACTATAGAAGGCTCCATGAACAAGCACAGAGTACTTCAGAGTTCTGACAGCTTTGGCATAGTATGGATGCCTAAGAATTATGCCAGCCACCAATGGAGTAAACACTAATTCTGATCTAAGTAATCTTCATGTATCAGTAAAGAAATCTCAGAGTCCTACAACTCATAAAATAAGCTAGAAAACACATCAAATTCCTTAAATTTATTCAAGAAAACTAACTTTTGGGGCCTTTTCTACATCTAGCATCTATTGGGTGGCATTTTCTGCTTAGGATATAAAAAGTCTAAGAAACTGATTTTGGGTGAATGTACTGCCACATCCAATGAGAAACTAAGGTATATAGAAGGAAGTTCCAAGCCACTGAGGTCATGTTAGAACTGATCTTAAGAGTGTCACTCCCATTCAGACACAAGTATCACTTGTAGTTATTCTCATTAAAATATCAGCACTAGACACTTATTGATGAACTATTAAAATTTTTTGTAAAAATATTTCCAAATGAAGTAGACCCAGCACTATTACACAGCATCATCAAAAAGGAGAAACAATTTACTGGAATTCTGTCAAAACTGAAAACTACTTTGGGGGAAGTGCTTTAGATATGCATCGTTACTTCCCCATTCCCACCTTTGTAACATTAGCCTGCTCATTGTAAGTACTATTCCAAACTCATCTAAACAGTTTTCATCTTTCAAGATAGAAAACAGAAATACATTTTCTTTTATATTTTTTATATTAAAAATATTTTTAAATGGATACATGAAACCCAAAAATTACATATTAATGTGATAACATGATATTTATGGTTCAAATCATATATGCATTGTGTAATATTTAAATCTGGTTCAATGTGTATAACTCTTCAAACGTCCATTTCTTTATAGTAAAAACTTTCCACCAGCTTTTTGAAATGTATGTTAAATACCCTTCAACTCATTTGTCAAAAATAATAAATAAATAAATAAATATTTACTTAATGAAAAACATCAAGGACTTATGACTTTAATGAAACATTGCTTTATACTCTTCCCAAATACTCATTATCCTGTTAGCATTAAAGTGGCTTGTTAAATATTTTACCTAGTTAAATAAAGCTAAAAAATATTGTTTCGTAGTCCGAGGGAAGAAATAAAGATCCCAGCTAGGGTACTTGGAATATGAACCATAGTAACATTAGAAGTTGAAGGCCTAAAAAATAGTTTTTTCCTGTTTGATAGATCCAGGCTTTGTATTTAGATTAGGAGATGGTTGGTGTGATCAAATTACTAGCCAATAAAGCCATAGGAGTATTGTTTAGCAAGAATGACTAAGATGCCCATTCCATGTTTTATTCACATAAACTCTTCCTTTTCATTTACTAATTCTGTGGATTGATATCAGAAAAGCTGTAGGCAATTTTGCCCTGCATTGGATTTCAGGCAAACATGGTTGTCACAAGTAGGGGAGGGATGTGACTGGTACTTGGTGTGCATGTTGGGCTGCTGCTGAACAGTGTATGGGACACTCCTTCCATACCAAAGAATCGATTATGCAACCTGGATGTCAGTAATGCTCAAGTTATGGAACTGTATACTACTGCATCCAAAGCCTTTTAATTTTTTCTTCACTGTCTAGGAAAGGCCCATTTCCAGGATGCCCATGCTGCAGCTTCCCCACTTCTCTACTCAGATGTTACCACTAGAAGGTTCTTAGTGTACTTCCAAGTCTACACCCAAAACCCAATGACAGTCACTGTGTTTGCCTCAGGGCATAGACTATATATGGCTTGTCTTACTCAGTTTGCGCTGTGTGTGTTGTGGACAGAATCATACTTACCACTTTATAAGTTCTCAATAAACATGTGTAGTAAGAATGAATGCATGCATTCTTATATTCATTGGCATTATCATTTGTAATTAGCTCAGCTTACACAAGAATTTTACAGCTGTTTACCCTGCACTCACCTGGTATACATACAGTTGACTGAGAGTTCATCTTGGCAGAACACGTGCTTGCCGCAGGAGGATGCTCACCTCTGCTGTGAGACTTGAATGTGAAATGTTCCCAGATAGGCTTACAAGTTTGAACGCATGGTCCCCAGCTTGTAGTGCTGTTTAGAAAAAAATTGAAACCTTTGAGGTGGAGTCTACCTACAGAAGGTGGGTCACCAGGAGTGGGCCACCAGAAGTGGGCCCTGGGACTTACAGCCCAGCTTCACTTCCTTCTCTCTCTCTGCTTGCTGACTGAAGATGAAATGTGTCAGCAACTTCAAGCTTTTGTCACCGTGCCTTCTCAGCCATGATGGAATGAGATGACCGAAAGGCAAAACTGAAGCCCTTTCTCCCTTAAGTTGCTTTTGTTGGGGTATTTTATCACACCAACAGAAAAGAAACTAAGAAAATCTTCTTTTGGAAACATCAGTCAAACCTTGCTTGAAAGGTGACCACAGCTTTTCATGGGGGTGACTAACGCCTCACTCACATGGCTTTGCTTTATTCACTTCAGTATTTGATACTGGTGCTGTGCTTTGTGTTCACTGAAAGGAGAATGGTTGTTCCTGAAGAAAACAGAAGGCCCCAGTCTTTCCCAGCAAATGACAACCCATAATAACTCGTGCTCTCTGTTGTTCTGTAAAATAAAAACTTGACCAGACAGACTCAGCTGCTCTCCCATCTTAACTGTCACGGACATCCTCACAACAAGCATATTGTGTGCTGGTAAACAGTTGATACATAATGGCCACAAGGACTGAAAACCAAGTGCACATTAAGCCTTGCTCCCCATGACTCAGGTCCTCACACACATTTTACATTAAGAAACTTCTTTTTCTTAGCCACTTAAAACATAGTTCCCAGTTACATTGAATAGAATCGCAGGCTGTTATTTAGAAACATAAAACAGGCACATGAACAAATTCACAGCAGGGCAACAATTTTCTCTTTCTTTTAACCTCTTTCAAATGCCAATTCACTGCTCCTTAAATTACTCTTTGGAGAAAGTAAAGGTTGTACAGTTAAAACACAGTGTCTCAGAGCTACTGGGCTGTCAGGAATAAAGCAGGTAAATGCACGCAGCTCCTTTGGTTTTCTGGCTTGCTTCTTTCGCCATCACAGGACAGATGAGGGTCTTTGCATTCATAGAGAAGCCAGTGGAGTGCAGAAGAGAAATTTGTTTTTCTGACCATATGGAAAAATCTTCCAAAATATGTTTGACCACCTCCTGTAGCAGAACTCCTGGAGTTTGTGAAGTAAGATTTGAACCTAGTCCTGTCAAGATTCTTTTCTCTTCCTTTTCCATTTCACAAAAAAGGGAACAGAAGGAACAAAGCCTTTGAACCTCATCTTCCCATTGGGTTACCATTGAATCTTATCACAGATCATCTATTTCTTTTTCCAGCTTTAAATAGAAAACTCTGTATAATATATATATATATATATATATGTATGTATATTTGTCTCTACAATTCTTCAGATGAAACATCTGTATGTTACCCTTATTATCCACTACTTTTCAGACTCTAGTAACTCTTATTATCAAAAAGTTAGTTCTTTTGGCAAGATAATCTTTCCTACAGTGTAAGGCATAAGTGGGATCTTACACATTGACATTATCAAGTAACCTTCATGTAATAATTACAAATATGCTCTGGTTGTTCACAGAAGACTTTCAGATATAGTGCTGGGTTTAGTAATCTGAACATTTTACCTCACTCTAGACAGGATGGAGCCCATAGCCCCAGCAGCCAGGGCTGCAGTGGTTCATCAGTAGAACTGGAAATTCAACTTCACTCATTGTGTCTCTTCCTCTTAGAGAAAGGAATTGTCTGCCACTTGTTTTAATCGGCACTATAGTACTGCATTTCTCATTTCCTGAGGAAATTTTTGAAATGTTGCCAAATATTTCATGTATCTCAAATTATGCAGAGATTATGCTGTTCAAGGCTGAGGGTGACAGGTGATGAATTCACACATTTTACACTCCTTGGTGTTTCTGTGGGATTTTTAGCTAACATTGTTATTTGTAGTAAACATGACAATTTACAATAGTGACCTGTTTTCTGCTACACTTTGTCACATCAATATAAAGTTAGTAAAGGCTCTTTAATCTTGGAAACCCAGGTCATCACCTGAGAAGTGAAAAGGAATGTTTTGAATCTGCTTGTGAGATGTAAACGAGATACAAAGACCATGTAATCCTCTACCTGTTCCTGCTAACCAGAAGACAGGAACCATGAAAAAAAAAGGCAGTGGGGAGGGACCAAAGTAGTAAAATCACAGAATTCTGGCCCATGGTACTCACCATAAATTGTCTATCTTGATTGCTAAAACTCCCTTTAAACACTTGTGACTGTTTTTGATACAGCTAGTCATTCTTTTTTTCTTTTTAAATCAAGGAATTTTTTATTCATTTTACATACCAACCACAGATTCCCCTCTCCTCCCTCCTCCTGCCCCTCCAGCCTCCCCCTACTCCCCATTCCCTCCTGCAACAAGGTATGGCCCCCATGACTCCCCATGGGGAGTCATCAGAGCCTGGTACATTCAGTTGAGACAGATCCAAGCCCCTCCCCATGAATCAAGGCTGTGCAAGGTGTTCCACGACAGGTAATCGCTCCAAAAAGCCAGCTCATGCACCAGGGATGGATCCTGATTCTACTGCCAGGGGTCCCCTTAAGCAGATCAAACTACACAACTGTCTCATTTATGCAAAGAGCCTCAGCTAGTCATTCTTTAATGAATCCATATTCTTTTTTGTATCTTGATTTCTTGCCCACGGCACAGGAACAGTAACTTCCAGACTGACTTCTAATTCCCCAAAAGAAAGACAAAGATACCATGAAGTCTTTCATGATTATTTTAGAACTATATTATAAGAGGAGAGGAGACCTCACAGGACATTAAAGAAATTAGATGCATCACACATTTTACAATAGCGGAGACAACAGCAGTGAGCTATCTTTCCCTTCTCATTCATCTTCCGCTCACTCAGACATTTATCAAACGACATAACTCACTGACTAGCAGACCACTTCAGATCTGCTGCCTTCTTTCAATCTAACTTTGGATAAATCATTTGCCAAACTTAAAGCTAAATTTTCTGTTAAATTAAAAATATAACTAGTACCTAAAGATGATGTGGGGGACATGGAAAAAACAAAAAATGCCCATAAACATTTAGCGTATTAGAAGATTTCATAGTAATTGCTCAGTAAATATCTTGACAGTTCATGAAAGAGTGACAATTACTTAATAAAGCACCTTCTATTATAAGTCTGGTGCTATGCTAAGCTTCCAGGGCACAACTATGGGCAAGGTCAACTGTAGTTATTCTTTGTTCTGGGGGACGTTAGGCCAGCGACAAAGGCAGGCATGGAGGAAAGAGATACACTTATTATAGTGGTACTAGGGCCTAAGATAACATAAAGATGGGGCTGATGCTTTTGGTCCTAGAAGAGTCAAACAAAAAGGCGCTAAATGAAGGTAGAGTTCTCAGCCACTCCCTGGACAATTCTGAAGGGTGAATTAATGCCTACCCACTTTTCTGACAGGATTCTTCCTGGTTTCCTTCCCCTTATGTTTCTACAGTACCTGATGCTTGTCTCATTGTGACACAGTGCGTTTTCATTCCAGTATAAGTTCCATGAGATCGAGGCCAAGAATTTATTCTTGCTCTTGGTTTTATTCCCAAGGTCTTACACTGTATGATGTCCCATTATTCAATGACAGAAGGAAAGAAGGAAATAAATGAAGGAAGGAAAGAAGGATGAAAGGAAGAGAGAGGGGAGGAGAGAGAGAAACAGAAACAGAAACAAAGAAAAAAAATCTGAATTGAAAGAGATGAGAGAGGGTCAAGTCCGAGGCAGGCTATTACAACATTTTCTTCCTTTGTTATTTTTTAATTAATGCTCATACCTTTTACACTATAAGAACACAAGAAATGTATTGGAGTTCATTGTAGGCTCAGTCTACTCTTAAATTATTCATTTATTATAGTAAGAAAAAAAACATGGCTTCTGGAATTACTTGTAATTGGGTTTGGATTCTGTTCTTGTACATCCTATATTAGTTCTGATAATCAGTTTTATTTTCAGGATAATATAAATAGTTACAGTGTTACAAGTCCAACAGACATTTGTGTGTGTGTGTGTGTGTGTGTGTGTGTGTGTGTGTGTGTGTGTGTGTAGAGACCAGAGGTTGATGTCAGCTGACATATACAGAATAGTATTGTATTCAGAATGAACTTAGCAACTTGGCTGAAAGAACAATAGTGTGGAAATAGTATCCTTTGTTTCTTGTTTATTCATGATAATTCATGTGTAGTACGGTGGGAAAATAAATAACTACTATTGGTAGGCTGCTTGGTTTTTTAAGGTTGTTAAAGTTTTTATAGGAGTTTAGATCAGAAAGCATGTCTACTTTGGAATAAAGGGGGGTTTACAGAGAAGATAGCGAAGCATTTAATTCATGAACTGGAGCTAGGTTTTAGGATGAAGAGAAGTAATAGATGATTGGCATGGACTTTGGGTATACACGGCTGGCAGTCACTGTGGTGACTCTTCCTCTCAGGCTGTTGGCTGCCAAATTAGTTTCCCTCCAGTAATGATCCCCAAGTTAGCTTTGGTTAATGAGCTGAGAGGAAATGCAGGTACCTCTGTCCATTAACTGCCTCCCCCTGTAGCTCTGTGAGCTTACAGACTTTCTCTTGTCCCAGAATCCAATGGCAGCCATTGCAGGGACCTGCTGTGAGGCAGATTACAGACAGACAAATCTCTGTGAGGCAAGTTCTCATTTGAGAGTTCTTGCCTGAGTCAATAAGCACATGCTTTAGGTTTTAATTAAAGACAGAACTAATGTTAGGAAAGGGTTGGTCACTTCTGGACAGGAAGATAGCTAGCTCCTCTGTGCAGCTGCAGTGATGGCTTCATCTCTACCTGTATAGTAAGGTGCTAAGGGCAATGCATGATTAAGACTCGGGAAAGGAAATGACAATCTAGTTCATTAAAAATTTAGTAGCTCAAAATTAACAGAGAAAATGAAATACATAGATAGATAATTTAAATCTATTTTCTAACCATACATATACAGGTATCAAAATGCAGTTTCAGATAGGAAATACAATAAATTATCAATATAAATTTTCTTTTTCTTTTAAAATTTTATTACTGTTGTGTTTTATGAAGTGTATTTGAGGAGTGCCATGGTGCATGTGTAGAGGTCAGAGGATAACTTTGTGAATTTGTTTCTCTCCTTCCACCTTTACATGGGTGCTGGAGGCCTGGGTCATGTTCTCAGGCTTGTGCAGTCAATGCTGTACACAGTGTTACATCTCAGTGAGATTTTCTTTTAAATTAAACTTGTTTTATTACCTAAAGATGCAAGTTGGTTCCAGGCGGTAGTGGCACATTCTTTTTATCCCAGCACTTGGCAGGCAGAGGTAAGTGGATCTCTGTAAGTTTGAGGTTAGCCTACAAAGTGAGTTCCAGGACACCAGGGCTCTTATACAGAGAAATCCTGTCTTGAAAAAACCAAAAAGAGACAACAACAAAAAACAAGCAAACAAAAAGATACAAGTTGAAATCTATAAATATAAAATAAAGTGAATATTTCTGAAGTCTAACCCTTTCAGACTGTACACCTCTGCAGCATGTATTTACGTTATTGCACTATTTTACCTATAAAGCCTAGGAGACCTGTGACAGCAGATGCTTCACAAATGTGATTAACTTCTTTGGTTTCACCCTTTTCCCTCCAAACCTAGAAAACTGTTGTTTTCAGTCAAACTATTGTTGAAGTGATGTTAACTTATAATTGTATCACAAACAACGTAAGATTTACATGTAAACAAAATGCTATGTCAAGTATGACACCATGTTTTCAAGAGACATATATTAGTTTCAAATTTTCCCTCAAAGTTTCTTCTGGGTGAAATTTTTTCATCATTCTGAAGAGTTTATTTTTACAATTTCTCCTCTGTGGCTCAGAGATTTGGGTTCATTTCTATGACTGATTTAGCTTCTCTTTAGTGGTGAAATACTTTTTGGCCTAGAGCCTTCTATCTGGAGTTGGATTCATTCATGAACACCCTCAGGGCATTCTGAGCAGTTAAAGAATGCTGTCTGGGAGATCACAGGTCTTTTGGAAAAGCACACAGAACTCTCAATGCAGCACACAGTCAGGAGCTTCCTTCCTGAAGGTTGCAGCAGCAGCTATTCCTGCCCCTGACTCCCCAGTGTGAAAGGCTGACTCCATGTGCAATCACCATGGCTCCTGAAAGAGGAGTAGCACAGCTATCCCTCACCATTGCCTGCTTTCTTAAGACTATGAGATCTGCATCACTTGTACTAGCCATAGGAATAATAACATATCTCCAAAGAACCATGTCCTCTTGTCAGAGCATTCCAATATCCTGCTTTGTAAGCACAAAGCCACATAGACAAAATTAGGCTGCAGGTCAGAAGACTTGGATCATAGCTTGGCCATTGTGCTGATTAGTATTCATTGTCAACTCTACACCTAAATGACAAGCCATCCAGACATATCTGTAAAGGACCCTCTAGATGAAGAGTAGTTTCTAAGAATACTTTTGAAGAATTTTCTTGATTATGGTAACTGATGTGGCATGGCCCATTTTAATTCTGGGTTGGAGCATGTAGGGGGACTTGCCCCCACTTTGTCGCCAGGGTACTCTTGAGGAGAGAAGGATAAGAGATATTAGGTAGAAAGATAGAGGGGGAGAGAAACAGATAGAAACACAGGATAGCCTCTGGAGGGCCTGGATCAATATCTACTGGCCCCTCCTGTCTTTTCTAAAGGGCCTTTTATAGGAATGCCAAGGGGTGGAACAAAACACCAAGCCCTAGCACAGCCAAGTGCAGACTCTTCCAATCACCTGGTGACCACACAGATGGTCAAGCAATCCTCTAATGCAACCCTGCTGGGTTAAGTAAGCTCAGATCTCAGTAGGAGACCTTTGTGGGCCTCCACAGGACCGTTTATAAAACAGAGAGGACAAGCTGAGCACTAGCCTGAATAACATTGCTCTCTGCTCTTGTCTATGAGTGTGATGTGACCAGCTGTTTCAAGCTCCTTCTGCCTTCACATCCCTGCAAGATGAACTGTAACCTGGAATTGTGAGCCACATAAATCCTTCCTTCTCTAAGTTGTTTGGTCAAGGTGTTTTATCATAGTAACAGAACAGAAACTACTACATATTTTAATTGTACAACATGGATAAGTACTTAGCTTGTTGCAAAATAGCTCATTATTCAAAACACATTTTCCTTTCTTTCCTGCTTGCACAACTGTGCTCATTCTTCCCCACAATTAGGTCCAATCAACTGACTGGGTTTTGAGCAATGAAACTGAGAATAAAGTGCAGCACTGTATACAATTCTCCATTTTCCTCCCTATTGTTGGTTGTTTTTTAACTATTTTAGCTCTTTGGGGGCCCTTTGCTCTTGGTCTTTTGGGAGACCTGCCAACTAGCTCCCAAATAATCACACATGGAGGCTTATTCTTAATTATAAATGCCTGGCCTTAGCTTGACTTGTCTTGCCAGCTTTTCTTTCTTTCTTTCTTTTATTTATTTTTATTTCGTTGTTGTTGTTGTTTTTGTTTGTTTGTTTGTTTTTCGAGACAGGGTTTCTCTGTGTAGTTTTGGTGCCTGTCCTGGATCTCACTCTGTAGACCAGGCTGGCCTTGAACTCACAGAGATCTGCCTGGCTCTGCTTCCCGAGTGCTGGGATTAAAGGCATGCACCACCACTGCCCAGCTTTGCCAGCTTTTCTTATCTTAAATTATCCCATGCACTTTTTGCCTCTAGGCTTTTTCCTTTTCTTATTTCTGTATATCTTATTTTCCCTCTTACTCCATGGCTGGCTGGGTGGCTGGGTAGCTGGCCCCTAGCATCCTCCTCTCCATTTTCTTTTGCTCTTTCTTCCAAGGCTTCCTCTTCTATTTTTTCTCTCTGCTTGTCAGCCCCACCTATCCTTTCTCCTGCCTTGCCATTGACCATTTAGCTCTTTATTAGACCATCAGGTGGTTTAGACAGTCAAAGTAACACAGCTTCACAGAGTTAAACAATTGCAGCATAAAAAAATGCAATACATCTTTACATCATTAAACAAATGTTCCACAGCATAAATAAATGTAACACACCTTAAAATAATATTCCACAACATTTCCTCCTTTTTTTCTAAATAAAAATAAAGGTTTTAACTTTAACATAGTAAAATTATACACATCAAAAACAGTTATCAAGTAAGGATTACACTTATAATATTCTGTCCATTTGCAGTTAGCACATTCAGAGAAAATAATGCATTATCTGTCCTATCTTAGGGAATCTGAAATTTTACACCTAACTTACTTTCTATCATAACTAAGGAAAATTGCAACTATAACTATCTAGTCTTCAACTCCATCAAAGACCCAGAAGGATACAATATTATCTAACAACAGAGACATTTGGCTGCCTGGACAGTCACCCAAAATTCCTCTGCAATATTGGGGCATCCATCTTTAGCCTATAGGCCCAGAATATCTGGCAAACTTTTCAGTGAAGCAGAAAATTTGAAGGACTGGCCTGCCTTGTTTTGGCAAAGTTCATCAGTCGCTTTCCTCTGTGTCTTGCAGAATATTTGGCAGACTCTTCTGTGAAGCAGGAATTTTGAAGGATTGTCCTGCCTTGTTTGGACAAAGTTCAACAGTCTTTTTCCTGTAGGTCCTGAATGTCTAGTCTGCACAGTACATTGTCAGCAGTCAAAGGCAAGAACGATTTCTTTGACCAGTAGCTAACATTGCCACAATGAAAGAAAACTCCATAAAGACTTTCTTCAATGTCCATCATATCTTAAGTAAATTGGTGTGTGTCTCAATGTGTCTCATTGTCATGACAAACCTTAGGTTCACAAAACATTTTAAATGCCATATTATGTAGGTTTTTGAAGTGTTTGAAAACCATTTATCTATCTAAAATATATCTCTATATGATCTTGAAAACATACCTAACATATATACAAATTTGATTGTTATAAATGACTAGGTAATAACCTATGTTTCTTGATTATCTAAATAGTCTATAATAATAGCTTTCAAAAACTAGAATTTTAGCTTACATTTTTAAATGAACTGCATAGATGTGACACTTTAAACAAGAATAAAACATATATACAGTGTAACAAAAATAACTTAAAATTTGTATCAAAATACTAGATTCCTCTAAATGATAACAAACCTCTATAACTCACCAAACAACCAATAGCCTCCCACAATCCAACTCTTGGGAATGTGGGTGTAGTATTCTTCAAACTGCTTCCTGCTCTCTGTAGGTGAAGCATCTTTAGGATCTCATAGAGAAAATTTTGAGATAATGACCAAGTCCAGGGAAGACCAGCAGAAACAGTTGTTGATAGATATCACCCGTCAAGATTCAGGAGATCTCCCTTGATCAAACCTGGTCCATATTAACCTGGAACAAATCCATAGTCTCTTGCTTCCTATGGAAGCAAAAGCAGAACTTCTTTCCTAAAGTAACACATTTTTTTTATTTCTTTTTTAAAGTTAAGGCATTCTTAAAGTATCTAGGTTGGCTCAATCTAGCAGTCCAGTTAACAATCCCAAGTCTCCTAGCATCTGTTATTTGCTTATCAACATTCAAAAAATTCAAAATCAGCACAACAACATACAGGATCCAGACTCCCTGTGTATTTCCCATCTCCACTTGGCTTATTCTTTTTTTAATTTTTTTATATCTCTTTTTAAAGATTTATTATTTTTAAACTATTTCTTTCTTTCTTTGATTGTCCATACTCTTTTTGTTTCTTTCTTAATCCTACAAACACTGTAAAACACAGTTTTTTTTTTCCATTTGGAAACCTCATTTACTGCATATAATTCAGCCTTTTTTGACCACACAAGTGATCAAACACTAAACTACTAAGCAACACAGACCTCTGCATGGCTCTAGTGGCTGGTTCCATCTGCTTCTATGATCATGAAAGCCAAGCCTAAAACTTGCTGCCATTTTGGAGGTTCTTCTGACCAGGAACTGCATTCAGCCTTTCTAGTGCTCTAGAATGCTGATGTTTGGCTCTGTGGCAGGCAAATTTTACTTAGATTTTTAATCCTATGTAACTACTGACTGCTCAAGGGCTTGCCTTAAGGCAGCAACTCTTAAAGGAGCCATGTCCTTTTTTTTTTTTCAGCTTTCTTAGGCCCTAGAACTATTGGAGCTTCATGTTGGTACAGCAAAATATTCTTGGTTGTTTTTGCTCTTTTGGGAGCCTGCCACCAAGCTTCCAAGTAAATTCACACATGGAGGCTTATTCTTAATTATAAATGCCCAGCCTTAGGTTGACTTATATCAGTTTTTCTTAACTAATTATCCCATATATTTTTGGCCTTGGGGGTTATCTGGGCTGAATCTCATCCCTGAAAATTCATAATGTTGTTTATGCTTTATTGTTCCCTTTCCTTCATTTGATTGTTGGAGAATGGAGGAAGTACAGTGATAGTGCATAACAATTTCCTCCAAAGTAAAACATTTCCTCCCTTTCCAGGAAGGGGGTAGTGAGGCTCAAGACCTAGGAATCAAGTAACTACAAGTCTCAGAAATTTTCTGAAATTAACAAGATTCACACAGTTCCTTTCAAAGTTATGGAAACTATCAATAACTGCTAGAGGAGGAAACTCCTTATGCCATGTAGAGCTGCTTGAAAATTGTACAGAAAGCTCCAGGGTTATATGTTTCCTGACATGTCACCCCTGCATGTGTGGACTTTTCAGTGATACAGATGGCTCAGTCACCCATGTTTCTGTAAGTTAATACCAATAAGCTCATTAATTCACCAAGTTGGACTTCAGTTGAATCAATACTTTGGTCTGTCCTTGGTTTGCTATTTGATATAAATAGATATTTGTGGCATATCTAACAAGAAAAAAAATCTCACACATCAGATGAGTATAGACTGAAAAACATGTAAGTTTTAAATTCTACATATATTTTCAAAGATGATGGCTGACTTCCCAATTTCTACCTATCTTTACCTGAAAAAGAAATAACTAAATGTTATGGGATAGATAACTAGTGTTTTGTTACTGCGTCAATGTTTCACACCCATATTATGTGTAAGACAATGATCCAGATGTCTTTAATAATCACAACCACTATAGAAAGTAAGAAATTATGACTAACCTATTGGTTAGGTAGGGATTCCTGCTAATGTAGAACCTATAATTTTAATAGGTTATATCTGTCTTGATAAAGCACAGAATTATTTATAATGTTATTCAAGCAATAACTCAATGCAGTTTCTTACTCTGGAAAACATTTTGAGAGTACATTAATAGAGATATTACATGCAGAATGTAAATACTTTAGAGATCTGTGGGGAGGTGTCATATAATATTATTTTAAAGTGTGTTACATTTGTTTATCCTGTGGAACATTGGTTTAATGATGAAAAGATGTGCTGCATTTCTTTAGGTTGCATTTATTTAACTCTGTGAAGCTGTGTTGCTTTGCCTGTCTAAAATATCTGATGGTTTAATAAAGAGCTGAATGGCCAGAGAGCAAGGCAGGGGAAAGGACAGGTGGGGCTGGCAGGCAGAGAGAAGAAATAGAAGGGGAAATCTGGGAGGAAAGGGAGAAAGATCAAGACAAAAGAGAGGAAGGAGGAGGACTTCAGGGGCCAGCCACCCAGCCACCCAGATATACAGCCAGATGCAGAATAAGAAGGAAAGAAACGGTATACAGGAATAGAGAAAGATACTTTCATTCTTTATAAAGCTCCTTTTCAGGTTTTAAATAGAAGGCCCTTCTTCCCTTCAAGGCCCCTGTCATATTTCCCTCTCAGACAAGTAACTACTTTTTATTATATTAGTAGTAGTAGTACTATTATATTTAATGTTTGCTTCAAGATTGCCAGGTCATAGAGACACAGAGAAATTAAGTGTCATTCAAGTTAGAGATACATGGGATTTGTTTATTTGAGCTTGAGAGAATGTGCAACTCAGTTTCTGAAAATCAAGAGTGCTATCTAGGTTAAGGGTATAGTCAAGGATTATCATTTTGGTTATAATATTCCCAAATTCACATTTCTACTCTTAGTATCTAGTGCTTGGTGTAGAATAAGCCTTCACTATAAATTAATTGAATGCAAGACTAAATGGCAGAATGTCTATGAGTCAGGACAGGTCTCTTATCAACTTACCTCAAAAGGATGAGAATTGAGAGGACATCTTTGGGCTAAACTTACTGATATTTTGTTAGCCAGTTTAATGTATTCCTGGCTAACTAATGAGTAAATAGCATAACTGAAATTACCTGAATTATTGAAAAATCACTTCAAAATTTAAATATTTAAATCTTGGCATACTTACTTCCAAACTAGTCAGGTCATGGAATTTTTTATTCTATTTGAAATATTTTCAAGGAAGAAGATTCAATGAGTTCCCTCAATAAATAACTCTAATATCTGAACAACTTATCTGATTATCTACTTTCCCTTGAAGCTATTTCTCCTTGTTCTGTCCTTGGTGGTAATAGGAAAAGCAGTAATAACCACTATCTACACATTCAAAGACTTTTCAAGGTAAATTATAGAAGACACAATTTCCACTTGCGAAGAGCATACAATCTACCAAAGGAAAAGAACAAATGCATTAGCTATGCTTGAGTGAGAGAGCTATTTGGGGTAAGGCTTATTAAATGATTCCTTATATATGGCAGCACTCTGGGACGAGACCATTATTTGTCAGGAAAACAACAATACAACTCAGTCTCATGAAGGGAAGAGGATGTCTCAGGTGTCCTAGTTAATAACTGAGAGCTAGGGCAATGAAATCATTTGAGAGCCAGTGTTTGAAAAGGAACACTTTTGTCTTATTCAAGCCACTGAATTATGGCCCCTCCTAGAGCATCTCAGGCTACATCCAACTAACTCATACATATAATCAATATGATTATATGCATATATACATTTATTCACATATCTGTAGGTAAACACAAATTTAATTGAGATAAAAACTAACATTGAATTACATAATATGTATTTGTGAAAGTGTCTATAAGGGCATTTTACATTCAGCCATACCGAGTATTATTAAGCTGCCTCATTTTGGGGATATTTTTCTTGATGCATAGTAAGCTGTGATAGTATAGAATGTACATATACTTGAGGTTGCTACTATTAACTCACAAAATGTATACTAAGTGGGTTGAGCTGCTGTCTTCGTTTCTTAGATGAAACACACAAGTTAGGGATACTAGTCTTAATTCGGTAGCAACAGAGTCAACAACCGTGCCAAAAGATCCCCATTAGCCTCATAAGAAGTGCAATGGGTAGAAATGCACTAGGAATAATGATGTGAGAACCCACAGGACATTTCTTTAAGGAAATGGCAAATTAATCTTAGCAAGCAGAATCTCAAACTGATGGTAGAGACCAAGTTACAACAGAAAGTCAAACCTAAATCCTTCTCCTAATTGCTCCTAAGAAACCTTCAAGGAAAAGGCCACTTTGCAACAAAACTTAAAAGACAGCACTACACAGGAGGGTTACTGAAGCTACTGAGATGACTTAGTAAGAGAAGACAGAAGTGAGTGGATTCTGGCACCAACCACTAAACCTCATTCTAAATGAGACTGGATTTGACATTGAATTTGGTCTTTGTTTGGGGATGGTTCACATCTGGCCAGAGCAAAAGTCTGTGTAAAGTTGGATGAGTGAACACTTGGCTTTACAGCAATGCACTGAAACAGGAACAGCCTGACCACATTCCCAGCCCAGTCAGAGCTGATATCCAATCTTGTCATATTCATTAGTTTCAATCTTTCTTTTTGTAGATAAGATCTAATAAGGGATTTGAATTTTCTATCTTCTTCTCCCTTTAGTAGACCTCTGATGGGGCTATTAATGAGTGTGAAATGGCCAGAGGGCAGGCAGCCTTAGAGAACAATAGATGAAACAGATGGCAAAACGAATCCACAAACTGGATAAGGCCATTTAATATCCACTCATCATCATGATTAAACATTCGGGAGGTGGATTTTCTGCACATTAACTTGGCAGTACAATAAGAGCCATAGTCTTTCTGTGGTTCAGTTTAAGCACATGTAGAATATGGAGCTTGGACTAACTCAGCCATTCTTAAAACTGCTCAGAGCAGCCCTTGAATCCTTATGTGACATTTAGGTACCTAAACCAACAAGAGGAAGTGCATGCAGGCCTCTCCTCTAACCAAACCACACTACATTTTTAATGTATATATTTCTACAATAATGTTACAATCATATTAATTTCTGTCACATAAGAAAAAGATGTCATTGCCAAAATAAAGTTTGTGATCCTTGGAAAAGGCACATCCTAAGACCACCCATGATTTCATAGTCTGTGATTCTGCTGGGGAAACTAACAGGGTGAAAATACTTTCAGCTCGCTGAAAGTAGCACCATATCCTCAGTCATGATTCATGATCAGAATATAACTATGCTTCAAGATGATCATTTTCAAGAAGACAGGAAATAAATAATAAATTAGCATTTTATGAAGAAACACATCTTAAGAGTATGGAAAATCCAACCATATTTATATTTTTCTCTAGAACCTCAGGGTCCTAGTTTATCATGGCTGTGATTCACAACTAGTTACAGTATAACAAAATGATGGAGGACAGTTCTTTGTGACATAAGGCAGTGTGGATATTTCAGAAGTTTTCATGAACTGGAATTTGTGAGGAACTGTAGGAAGACAACAACTTATCTACTTTGTTTCTATTTCTCATTTCCTCCTTCATCCCTTTCTCTCTGACCATGGCTCCTGGGTCAGTGGGCTCCTAGAATTATGCTTTGAATTTAAGATGTTCCATAGATCTTTCTGGTTTTTAAAAATCATTTCAAATTTTTACTTATTATTAACAGGGGACATATGTGCATGAGGGAACTCTCTCATGCCATGAAGTGTGGTATGGAGATCCCAACAAACTTTTATGAGTTGGTTCTCTCCTTCCATCTTTATGTGGATTGTCATGCTTGGGCAGCAAGCATCTTTATCCTTGAGTAATCACACAGACCCTACAGTTCTGTGCTTTGACTTTTTGTTCACCAATATGTGGCTGTGCTTTGAGGGCCTCTGGAGACTTTAGTGGGCCGGCCTCACTGGAGGGAGTAGGTCAATAGGTTTAGGAATTTGAAGTTTGGTCTGGCCCTGGGTTTATAACACTGACTGTTTCCCAGTCCGCTATAATGGGCATAGCTTCCACCACCAGGACCTTTGCTGCTAGGAGTGAGCTCCTATAGGATACTAGTTCTACTGAGATGGGCTGTACTCTAAAGAAAACTATCCTCCTCAAATTGTCTCTGTCAGATATTTTGGGTGCAGAGGTAAAATAGTAACTAAAAGTGTCTTTGAACACAAGGTTAGTAACAATATATATATATATATATATATATATATATATATATATATATATATTTTAACTAAGGTGCACAGCTAATTGCAAAGAAGGTGCAGATAAAACTTAAAGAAAAAGAGGCCATAAATTGGAACGAGAGTGGGGGCAACATCACACTGAAAGATTTGGAGGGAAGGAAGAGAAGGAGGAATTGATGTCATTATATTATAATATCTCTCTCTCTCTCTCTCTCTCTCTCTCTCTCTCTCTCTCTCTCTCTCTCTCTCTCTCTCTCTCTCTCTCTCTCTCTCTCTCCCC
>CABHPQ010147237.1:29399-40279 GCA_902168405.1 Peromyscus aztecus
AAAAAAATTCAACTAGTCATACTTCTGTCTTTCAGAAATACTTTAATATTTGCTGTATCCTCCAAGAATATTCTAAGATATCTATAGGAATATACTATTAAAGATAGAGTTTTCTGTGCAATGTCCCTTTGCAATCTATTGTTTTCATCTAAGTTCTATATTTCAAATATTACAGACACACACACACACACACACACACTACTGTATATAACTAAATTTAAAGAAGCCAGTTTTGTCCTTGGCACTAAGTTAAAAAAGAAAGAAACAGTGTGTAAATATCTGAGGTTGAACTTCAAGTCAAAATGATGGAAACAGCCAAGCAGAGACTCAGTCCTGAGCTGTATGTACTCCATGGTCATAAAGCTGCTTCCTCCACACCTACACTTTCAAAACGATGGTCCACTCCAGTAAGGAGACCATCTAACTCTTGCTCTTTATTTTGTGTTTATCTGTTACTAGTTTTTGTTTTGTGTTCACTATGAGAAGACAAAGGCAAATCCTCTGGTTACAGTAGAGATTTTCAGCCAACAATGACTTAATTGCAATTGCAGCTACAAACAAAACAAAAAGAGTGCAAATGGTTCCCGTAAAACTCTTAACCACTGGACCTCACAATCTATGGCTGTTGTTGTTTTTATAGTACAAGCCTCTTGTTTTTAATAGCTATCCCCTTATTCTCATACTAAAGAAGAAAGTGATTTAGCATAACATTATATCTAAATTTAGTCATGTGCTTTACTAGTGAGACCTATTTTGGGATGTTTTCATTTTGCTCATTGGGACTTTTTTTCATCAGCTGGAAGAATTCCCTTAGCCTTCCTTATGAGACTGTTCTAGTAAACATGAACTTCCTCAACTTTTGTTTGGATAGTCTGGACCTCTGTTTCTGAAGGATGGTTTTGCTGGTTGGGAGTTTTTCTACCATAACTGGGTCATGCTATTCCACTGTCTGTGGCCAGCGAGTCTATAAGTCAAGAGTAGTCTTAGTTAGAGTAAGTATGTTGGAAGACTTTCTACCGTTTTGAAGCTAGATATTAACACATTTCTCCCAGCTTATATGTTTCCTACCACTGTAGGTATAGACAAGTTTCCTATGTTTTTTTTTCTTGTTGTATTTAAACTCCTATTATTTGAAAGTGTGCTATTTTGATGATGCACCATAAACTGTGCAAACTTTCTTTATCTTTTAAATTCTTTTTCATGTTTTTTTCTTCTGAATGTGTGAGTCTTGAGTGTACTAACTGATCTGCTTGCTCAATTCTGCTACTGGTGCTTTCCATTGTGTTCTTCAACCTGCTTATGGCATTTGCAGCTCTGAGATTGCTGTTTCACTTTTATTATTATTGCGATCTTTACTAAACTTCTTATTCTTCTGGCACCATTTTGTTTACCTTGTTCAACTGATACTCTATTTCTGAAGTTTACAGAGGTTCCCTAAGACCATTATTTCTACTTCTTTGTATTTTATGTACCTTCCAGTCTTTAGCATCAGTCATTGGTGCTTTATGATATCAGTTTGATTCACTGTGTTTCCCTGGCAGTCCTGCATCCTTGACTGCCTCTGTGCTGCTCTCTGTGTATTTAAAGAAGTGGGTACTCACTCCAGTCTTAATAACAGTCTAGCTCTGTGTAGGAAAGTCCTTCTAGAGTTATCCTGCTTTGAAATTCTGGGTAGATGTTCTAAGTTGATCCCTAAGTCCAGGCCACTATTGTCAACATAGAATTTCTATGTGCTTGAAATGTTGGTTACTGAAGCTCTCTGTTGCTGTGGGCAGAATCAAGTCTCAGTTTGCCAAGATTAGATTTGGAACAGTTTGAGTGATGAAGAAGTCTGTGATGCTAAGTTGAAACCTGAGGCTGTGTGGTCCCACTTTGAAGCTAAGCAAACAAATTAAATGTTAAAATGGACTAAAATGGATTGAAGATTTAATTGCTAGTAAGAACCCAAACTATATATCTACTGAAAGAAAACAGTAATATTTCCCCATGGTATTGGCCTGTGCAATGGAGTTATAGGTATTACCCCAAGCATACAGATTTCAAAAGCAAAAAAAAAATATTGAATTATATCAAACTAGGAAGATTTTGCACAACAAAAGAATCAATCAATCATCAGATTGAAGAAATAACCTGTGAAAAGGCAAATAATGTTTAAAGCTACACAAATGATAGAGGTTAATAGTGAATTTTACAAGGTCAAACATCTCATCAGCAAGAAAACAAACTAAATTAATAAATGAACAAAGAAATGCGTGTATCTGCAAAAGAATACCCAAAAATGGCAACAATATATATATATATATATATATATATATATATATATATAAAACCAAAGTCATTAATCATCATAGAACCACAAATTAAAGCCCTAGTGAGAGATCACGTTCTTTTGGGTAACTAATATCAAAAGACAAATGTTGACAGGTATTGGTAAATATGTAGAGGAAGAGGAAAGCTTGCACACTTCTGAAAGGTATGCAAATCAGTAAAGTCATTAAAGAAAACAGCATGGAGGTTCCTCTAAACATTACAATGAGTATTGAATTACCATCAAGACCCACTATTTCTCTGGATTTGTCTATTACTTATATTTTATTCTTTTTTAGGTTTTTATTCTACATATATGGGTGTTTATCTGCAAGTATTTCTGTGTGCCACATTCAATTCTGGAGGCAAGAAGAGAGCATCAGATCCCTTGAATGTTTGTAAGGAACCAGATGGATGCTCAGAATAGAATCTGAACCCTCTGGAAGAGCATCCAATGCTTTGAATCATTGAAACAACCCTTCAGCTCCTATTATCCATTGTCTTAGTTAGGGTTTCTATTGCTGTAAAAAGATACCATGATCATGGTAACTCTTATAAAGGAAAACATTTAATAGAGTGGCTTACAGTTTCAGAGGTTTAGACCATCATCATCATGGTGGAACATGGTAGCTTGTAGGCAGACATGATTCTAGATCTGAGAGTCCTACATCTTGATTGGCAGGCAACAGGAAGTAAACTGTTTCACTGGCTTGAGCATATATGAGACATTAAAGGCTGCTTCCACAGTGACACACTTCCTCCAAGAAGACCAAAACTCCAACAAGGCCAACCCTCTTAAAAATGCCATTCCCTTGAGGGGTCATTTTCTTTCAAACTACCACATTCCACTCCCTGGCCCCCAAAGACTTGAAGCCATAACATAGTGCAAAAAGACATTCAATGCAACTTCAAAGATCCCTATTGTTCTATAACAGTCTCCAAATTATGTAAAAGTATGAAGTTCTAAGTCTTCTGAGATTCATGCAATCTTTAACTATAATTCCCTATAAAATCAAAAGGATAAAACCAGATTACATACTTCCAGAATATAATGGCACAGGATATACATTACCATTCCAAAATGCAAGAAAGGGAGCAGAGTGAGGAAATACTGAACCACAAGACCAAAAACCAGCCGGGCAAACTCCAAACTCTCCATCTCCATATCTGACATCAAAGTGCTCTTCAGATCTCTAACACTTTTCAGCTTTCTTGACCACAATATATATTTTTTTCTTGAACAGTTTCTACTCCCTGTTAGCAGCTCTCCTTGGCAGGTGTCTTATGGCTCTGATATCTCCAACACCTAGGGGTCTACAAGGCAATCCAGACTTCAAATTCACAGCTTCACACAATGGGCACCCCTGACATATGCCTAGACTCAATGGCTTTTCTTAGACTCAGAGGCAAATTTCATAACACCTTTCTTCTGTTCTTGATACTGAAGTCAAAACCACATGGATGAACCTTCAAGATCTGCTGCTTGCTGGGGCTAGACATGGTCCCCTTATTGAATTAAATTTTCACCAACTTTCTGTTTTCCATGATTTCTTTCACTGCCTAAGCTTGGCTGTTCTGAAACTGAATCTGTAGACCAGGCTGGCCTCTGAAGAGCATACATGAGCTACAAAGATGGTGCTGAGAGGAAGTTAGCTCAAGTTGTTTATGCTGAGATAAGATACAAAGATCAGGAGATATGCCAGTGCATAAATAACTTGTAAACAAAGAAATGAGTATAGGGTAACCTTTAAAATGATTGGTTGGTTGCTTCCACCCCCTCCTATGGTTCTGAGGTTTTTTGCTATAAAAGAGGCTGACTGCCTAATAATAAAGGAGTTCTTGCTTGACTCCTCACTGTGTCTGATTGTCTCCCAGTCAGAGGAAGGCTGGGAAAAGGGCAAGCTGCGCACTTACCTTTCCCCTGTTCCAAGGCCACCTCTTCAGAGGTCCCCTAAGTTCCCAATGGGGCAAGAACCCACAGGTCTCAAACTCAGTGAGTCTGGCAACCTCTGCCTTCCTAGTGCTGGGATTAAAGGCATAACTAGCATACCTAGCTCTGAGCTTTTCTTTAGTTCCTTTCACAAGCTGGAAACTTAGTTGGGTGGTACCTTACCCTGAGTTTACCACTCCCTTTGTTCAATTTCTTAATCTGTTTATCTCCTTGAATAAAGGATTATCTCCATTCCACCTTCTGGTGCCTCTTTTCTCCTCAAATATTTTTCTTTGCTCAGCTTGTTTCTTTTTATTATATATCTGTTTATATAGAGAGTTAACACTAGTAACTACACAACAAAGTATATATTAGGCTGTTTTGAGATTTTCTCTGGAAATGGAATTAGTCCAAAATTCTTCACTTTAACCTTAAGTAAACTTCTCAGAGACAAAAAGCAGCTAAAATTATCACCAAAATATCACAAGATGAGTCTGGAGGCCTTGTGCTAACATTCTTCTCCTCTGAAACCTCTTGAGCCAGTCCCTCATAGTTAAAAATCACTCTCTGTACCACCGTCTTCCTTGTTTCTGCTGGTGTGGCCCATTAAGCAGTGCTTAAACCATATCACTGCTTTCCTAACTCAAACTCCCAAAGTCCAAATTCTTCCAAATAAAGGCATGGTTAGGCTTTTCACACCAATACTTCAGTCTCAGGTAACAACTTCTGTCTTAGTTAGGATTTCTATTGCTGTGAAAAGATGTCATTAATATGGCAGCCCTTATGAAGGAACAACATTTAATTGGGTGGCTTACATTTTCAGAGGCTTAGTCCATTATCCTCATGGTGCAAAATGATGGCATGCAGGCAGACATGGTGCTGGAGCAGGAGCTGAGAGTCCTTAAATCTTGACTCACAGGCAACAGGAAGTAGTCTGATCCACTGTGTGTGGCTTGAGCATATATGAGACCTCAAAGCCTGCCTCCCCAGGGACATACTTCTTTCAACCAGGCCATACCTACTCCAACAAAGCCAAACCTCCTAATAGTCCCACTCCCTTTTGGGGACCATTTTCTTTCAAACCACCACAATGGATATAGTAAAATACAAGAAATCATAAGTGGATTTGTAAGAACAGATATACCTTCTGCTGTGAAGCAGTGTATTGTCACTATAGTGACTTAATTGTCTGCAAGGAAGAAGACATTAGTCAGACTGCCTTAAAAATGTATGTGATAGTATGTAAAAAGTGTCACCAGAAAATAATATGGTGCCTCCATCCAAGCTTTTCCTTATTCATACTATGATTAGTAGCCACTGGCTAATGTGTTTTCTTAGGAGGAAAAGAGTGAAACAGCCTTTATGGGATTTTTATTTTGACTTAATTTGAAAGTTTAACTTTGATCATCTTCTCATACTTTAAACACATATATTTACGACATGCCCCATGGCTGAGTTTAAAGTAGGTTATGAGCAGATGAGCACTAGAAGGAAGAATGGGAGTGCAAAGTGGGCACTCACTGCAGCTACTGGCTGTTCCCTTAGGGAAGACACTGCCTTTGTTTAGGAAATATCTGCATCAGGTGCAGAGAGAGAAATGAGAGATGGGTTTTCAGACAATAAGTGATAGAAAAAAAGACAGAGCTGAATATTCTTCATGAAATATAAATGGGACTTTAATAGAAAACAGGCAGAAAGCAGTTCACAGAGGCCCAGAATGCAAAGAAGAGAGAGCCATGTCTGAGATCCACAGAATGAGACTGACACATTACCCAGCTAAATAGCTAAATAAATGGACTTAAAAAGTACAGCTGTGCAGTGTGTGGTTTAAAGCATCTGTAGTTCTGATGGCTGTGAATCCCCATATCAGTGGCATACGCACTATTGACGCTCTTTTGTGGATGGAGCTGTTGGTTTTTCCTTTCCTTTCGTAAAAATTAAAGATTTTGTGCATATGAGTTAATAACAAGAAGTTTTCCTTTAACCACTTTGCTTAAGTCCTATATGAGAGATGGGATATGAAAAAGGAAAGTGGAGGGAAAAATGATTTTTTTTCGAAGCTCTGCAGAAATGGTTGTGCTTAGGGAGTGCTGTACAAATGGTGGGGTCTTAGGAAGCTCCGCAGAAATGATGGTGTGTTATGAAGCTTCATACATTTTGTTTATATGGCTGAATTTCATCCAGTATATTAGTGAGTAAAAGACACAAATTAGACTCAATAAATAGCCCTTTTCATCAGGGATCTATATGGTAAGTCTGTTCATCTATATTCATGCACTTTACAAATAAATGGGAAATAGTATTATGAATAAAAACAATCACGCAGATATTTTCTTACAGTAGTAGTTTATGTTTTATGAACTTGAGCACTGCTGTGTTTGGTGCATAGATGTTTAGAACTGTACTATATCTTGGTGTATTTTTTTATTGTTGAGTATATAATGTCCTTGCCTATCTCTTCTGATTGGTTTTTCTTTGAAGTCTACTTTGTCAGATATTAAAAGTGGCTCCACCATCTTGTGTCTTGGGTCCATTTCATTGGACTATCTTTCCCATCCTTTTACCATGAGAAATGTTTTTCCTAGATGTTGGAGTGTGTTCCTTGAATGCAGTGAAAGGATGGATCCTGTTTATGAACCTTATCTCTCACTCTGTCATTTTATTGAGGATTTGAGATCATTGATGTTGAGAGTTATCAATGAGTAGTGATTGTTTACTCCCATTATTTTGTTGTGGTAGTCTGGTGTGGGTTTCTCCTCCTTTTTATTCATTGTTCTGATATTATTTGTTATTAATGTTTCATTTTGTGTGGTTAACCTTTTCAGGTTGAAGTTCTTCTTCTAGTGCCTGTATAGAGCTGGGTTTATAGGTAGTTACTGCTTAAATTTGGTTTTATAATGGAATGTCTTATTCTCTTCATCTATTGTGATTGAAACTTTTACTAATAGTCTGGGCTGGCATCTGTGGTATCTTAAGAGTTTGTAGAACATCTGTTCAGGCCTTTCTAGCTTTCAAAATCTCCACTGAAAAGTCAAATGTTATTCTAATACACCTGCTTTTATTTGTTATTAGGTCTTTTTCCCTTTAGCTTTTAATATTTTTTGTTCTGTATGTTGAGTGTTTTGATTATTATATGTCACATGTAATTTATTTTCTGGCCCGGTCTATGTTATGTCTGTGTGCTTCTTGCATCTTGATAGGTGTCTCTCATTTTAGTTTGGGGAAATTTTCTTCTATGATTTTGCCAAATATATTTTCTGTGCCTTTGATCTGGGTTTCTTTTCCTTCCTCTAGTCCTATTATTTGTAGACTTGGCCTTTTCATAGTGTCTTAGATTTCTTGTGTTTTGTGCCTGGGTTTTTCTTAGATTTGCTATTTTCTTTGACCAATGTATCCATTTCTTCTACCTTGTTTTCAATGACTTTAGTTCCCTCTTCCATCCCTGATATTTAGTTGGTAGGGCTTGCCTCTGAGTTTCCTGTATGAGTTCCTAAAGTTTTCCTTTCTAATTTTCCATTAGTTTGGGTTTTCTTTATTGATTCCTTTTCTACTTACAAATCTTGAGTTATTTTCTTAATTTCATTCCACTGTTTGTATTCTCAAAGACTTCTTTAACAGAATCATTCATTTTACCTTTAAGGCTTTCTAGCATGTTCATGAAGAGTATTTTGAGGTCCTTACCCTGTATGCTAGCTAAATTGCATTTCCCAAGGCCTAATGTACTGGAGTTTCTGGGCACTAGTGGAGACATATTGTCCTGGCTGTTATTGATTGTGTTTTTATGCTGGTGTCTATGCATCTGGGTTTTGGGTGATTGTAATTCTAGGTGCTAAATCACAGTCTTGTCTTTGCTGGGTGGGTATTTATGCTGTTCTTTTTGGTTCTTAGGAGAGTGTGGTGGGTGTGGTCACTTGGTAGGGAATTCTTCTGAGATTCTGCTTTGTGGTGCCATTAGGTATTCCAGTTAGAATGTGTTTTTTGGTATTGGGAACTGACACTTAGGGATGGAGACATGTTAGAAAGAATAGGGAGCTGAGGGGGTCCAGAGGAGGGAGAAAAGCAGGTGGTGACACTTGGATCTGCTTAGTACCCTCATAATGGGCACAGAGAGGCCACTACTCATAGTCTGCTACAGAGCTGGGCATGAGACTGATAGGTTGGGTTTGTAGGAAAGGAAGAAGAGTGAAGGTCTAAAAATTGCTTCTCATTTTCCTGGTCTATCTGCTTCTTTGACCAGTGTGATCAGCATGTTCCCAGAGAGTACCTGTGGAAGTTGGCTGCTTAGACAGAGGAATTGATTGGTGAGGGGGGCTGTATATATCCTATGAAAAAAGTATATTTTCAATAAAAGAAAACTAAAACAAAACAAGGATAAATAAATAAAAACAATCACTTCAATCATTTAACAAGTTCATATTATACTGAATTATTATTGTAATTTGAAAGTTTATAAAGATAGACATATGCATGAAAAATATCACACTAGCAGGGCGGTGGTGGCGCACGCCTTTAATCCCAGCACTTGGGAGGCAGAGGCAGATGGATCTCTGTGAGTCTGAGGCCAGCCTGGGCTACCGAGTGAGTGAGTTCCAGGAAAGGCACAAAAATACACAGAGAAACCCTGTCTCAAAAAATCAAAAAAAAAAAAAAAGAAGAAAAGAAAAATATCACACTAAACATGTATGCAGATACATATATATGAACTGTTCAGAGTTACCCTGTAGGAAATAGGTTTGAACCAATCTTATATATACTATTAATAGAAATATTTGCCATATAGTGCCTGTATTATGATTTCAATGTCTTGTACTCACAGATGAGAACCACAATCAGTCAAATGTTGAAGACAATGTAAATCCACTTTAAAACCAACCTGCTATGATTTCCAGTGTCTTCTTAGCTTTACAAACCCTTTCTCCTACTCATTTCAATTAAATATCTTGTTTAAGACATATTAATATCAACTACTTTGCCTAAAAGTTACAACAGGAAAAAATTCTGTTAAGCTTTCCCATTCTTTGCTAACTCATTTTCTATAGAATTTGAGACCCCAGTTCATTGCCTTAAGAATCTTGATCATTTTCTCAATGCACCTGGATATTTCAGAAGTTTAGTCTATTATCATCATGGTGGGACATGGTGGCTTGCAGGCAGACATGGTTGTAGAGCTGAGAGTCCTACATCTTGATTGGCAGGCAACAGGAAGTGAACTGTCTCACTGGGCCATGGCTTTAGCATATATAAACATCAAAGCCTGCCTCCATAGTGACACACTTCCTCCAACAAGACTACAACTACTCCAACAAGGCCACACCTCCCTTTAGTGCCATTCCCTTTGGGGACTATTTTCTTTCAGACAACCTCATTCCACTTTCTGGACCCCAAAGGCAAAAGTCATATTATAATGCAAAAATGCATTCAGTCTACCTTCAAAAGTCCCTTTAGTCTATAACAGTCTCAAAATTATGCAAAAGTATGAAGTTCAAAGTCTCTTCTGATTCATGCAATCTCTTAACTATAATCCCCTATAAAATCAAAATATAAAAGCAGATTACATACTCCCAACATATAATGGCACAGGATATGCATTACCATTCCAAACTCTGTGTAAGGTAGCATAGTGAGGAAAAAATGGACCAAAGGTAGACCAAAAACCATCTAGGCTAACTCCAAACCCTGCATCTCCATGACTGATATCACAATGCTCTTCAGATCTCTAACTCCTTTCAGCTTTGTTGACTGCAATATACTTCCCTCTCTTAGTCTGTTTCCACTCCCCATTTTCAGCTTTCCTTGACAGGTATCTCATAGCCTTGGTGTCTTCAACATCTTGGGTTCTCCAAGGAAATTCAGACCTCAACTTCACAGCTTCACTCAATTGCCTCTCTGGGCCTCCATTCAGAGACACCCCTGACACATGTCTGGCTTCAGCAGCTTTCCTTAGTCACAGAGGATTATTCCACAACCACTTTCTTCTGTCCTTGACTCAAAAGTTAAAACCATGTGGCCAAAGCTGCCAAGTTCTGCTGCTTGCTGGGGCTAGAACATGACCTCCTCAATCAATTAAACCTTTGCTCTGTTTTCCATGTTTTCTTTCACTGTCTAAGTTTGGCTATTTTGGAACTTGTTCTGTAGACCAAGATGGTCTCAAACTAGATCTACCAGCATCTGCTTCCCATGTGCTGGGATTAAAGGAGTGCAATACCATGCCTGGCTCTAAGTCTTTAGTTCCTTTTCACAAGTTCGAAAACTAGCTGGGTGTGGCTGTGCCCTGAGGTCACCACTCCCTTTAGTCCATTTCTTAATCTGTTTATCTCCTTGAACACAGGATTTAACTCTATACCACTGCCTGGTGACACTTTTCTCAATCTATACATTTTGTTCTTTTATTTCCTTGGCTTGCTCCTTTTCACTAAAAATCTTCATCGGAGTTAACACTGATAACCAACCACATGACAGAGTGTATACTAGGCTGTTTTGAGATTTCCTCTGCCAATAGACTTAATCTAAAACCTTTCTACTTTAGCTTCTGGAAGACTTTTCAGACAAGGGCAATAGCAGCAACATTCTTTACCAAAATATCACAAGACAGGTCTCCAGACCACAAACTAACATTTTTCTCCTCTGAAACCTCTTGATACAG
>CABHPQ010147239.1:0-42583 GCA_902168405.1 Peromyscus aztecus
GCAGGGTTGCTTGTGTGGTTATTCTTGCTTTGTTTTGTGTTTAACCTAGCAGTTGGTCTCCTATCTGGTGTGTGAGGAGTGCCATACCACATTGTTACGCATTTTGAAAATAATTCTTCCCATTTTTGTGGTTGTAAGTTGTTACTTGCTTATTCCTCCTCACACCCTTGTAATTGTCCAGAACAAACAAGAGAACAAGAAAATAGAAGAGAAATAGAGATGACTTCGTCTAATCCCATTACCTTACTAAGCAAGTTGGAAGCCTGTGTCTGCAAAGATTTAGTGCAATCTTCATGACTCACATCTAAGGAAGGATGTGTGTGTGACCAGTTGCTTCTGTGTGCAGACAACACTATCTAACATTAGACTTCAATTCCTGCAGCCCCATGAATTCTTCCCCCATGCCCCTTGAAAGCACCCCGCCAATGACTTTTTTCCCTCTGCAGCCCAGCCTGAGCATCACTCCATCAAACTTGCTTCTTCCCCATGTCTTGTGACTTTGGGTTGAAGATTCCCAGCTGAGTGGCAGTCAAAGCTTAGCCCAGCCATTTCTCTGCTCTCCTTGGTTATCCAACAGATGTTGAGATGGAGAGAAGGTCCTAACAGCACAGGCTAAGATCACACAAATGTCACCATCATCTGTGATTGTCCTCAGTCATAGCTCTTCTTAAGGTCTCCCATCAAACACATTCTGATTCGTGCCCACAGGCTCCTTTGTATTTCTCAAAAAGAAAGGAAATCTTGAGAAATTCCCTTAATCATCTGAATCTACATTGAACTCTGCATCTATCTGCCCATCTTAATGGCAGAAGGAATCCTTCAACTGTTCACGCTTGGAATTTTCCTGAAGTGTCTAGTCTTTCCTTTATATTTTTTCCTATCTTCTGAAACTACAAAAATTAAGTCCTTGGTAGGGGGGAGGAAAGCTGGAGGGGTCAGAGGAAGGAAGAGAGGGATCTGTGATTGGTATGTAAAATGAATAAAAAAATTCTTAATTAAAAAATTAAGTCCTTCTCAATATTGCCAAATTTCATTTAAGGATGTTGTCATTCTCTGGAGCAACCTTCAAATCACTGTCACCCCTAGCCATCCTTTCTACTGTGAGCAGTGACTCTTCTGATCATAGAATCTAATGACTCTCTTTAGTTCTTACCTACTTTAGCTCCTCCATGATATCCTCCATTTCTGACTGATATCCAAAAAGAGAAAGGAAGGAAGAGAAAAAAACATGGAAAGAGGAGTAGAAAAAGAAATGTTTTGCTCTCATTTTCATTGCTTCAGGTTTTTGTTTATTTATCTATTTATCCAGTCATTTGTTTGTTTTGGTGCTAGGTATGGAATCCACGGCCTCATACATGCTAAGAAAGCTTTCTATAATTGAGATGCAGTCTCTGGTTTGTTTCTCTATGTCATATTTTACTCCTCGTTTCCAGAGTGGGATGAAAAGGGCTTATTCTAGCCATGGTTTAGTTAGTATCTTGCTCTAATGGGTTGAGGCACAGATGAATACAGATTCATCTATTCCTTTCCTAATCAACGACTCCAGATGATACCATGTATTCATATTGAATTCCAATTATTTGCTTATTTGATTATTTAACTCTTTCCTTCCTTCCTTCCTTCCTTCCTTCCTTCCTTCCTTCCTTCCTTCCTTCCTTCCTTTCTCTCTCTTCTCATTTCTTCCCTCCTATGCTCAATTATTCAAGCACATTTACTGAATGATAGACTTGGAAAGATTGCTCAGACAGCTATTTTGATCTCCAGATCTCCTTTCTTGTGGTATAGACAATTAAATCAAGAGTTATAAAGAGGGATGGGATAGATTTCAGGAGGGAGTATATTCAGAGAAAATGCATTAAAGGCAATATGTTCACTATTTCATTCAGTAAGCATGGAAAGTTCTAAGGTGACAGGCAAGTGAACAAATGTAGTGCTAGGAAGACCATAAAGTCTTTCTCTTCACAAGGCTTATAGTACAGCACTCAGTGCAGACAAGTAAGCTTCAAGTACCATGCTACATGATATGGCATGACGGATTAAGCAGAGATGCTCTGTAGTACCGTGAGGGTGAACAAGAGTTAATCTGTAAAGAGGAAGAAAGAGTGGATGCACTCAAAATAAAATTCACACACTTCACCAGCATCTACAAAGTCCCTCACAATGTGGACCCTGCTTATTCCTCCAACTCTTCTCACAGCTCACACCCTTGCTATATTCCTGCTTTCCTTACTTCCTTTCTGCTTCCTGAACATACTAAGTTTCATTTTGCTTGCAGTCTCTGTAATTGCCATTTCCTGTTTGTTCTTCCTGTAGGTTTTTTTTGTTTTGTTTTGTTTTTGACAAAGCTTAAACTTCTGTGTCTCAAATCTAAATCTATGCTTCCATGCCTGGGATACGCTAGAGTCTGAGACTATAGCTCTCCTTTGCCCAATGGCTTCCTCCAAGGATCTTCTTCCAAGAGTTGTCACAAAGGGACACTGAAAGGAGACCGAAAGTCCAAAGGAGGAGAAGGGGCTGAGGACACAGCTCAGCAGTTAAAAGCACTTGGTATTCTTTCAGAAGACCTGAGTTCAGTTCCCAGAATCCACATGGCCGCTTAGAGTCACCTGTAACTTCAGTTCCAGAAGACCTATGCCCTCTTCTGGCCTTCATGAGCATTGCACACAGATTATGCATGTAGGCACATGCAGGTAAAATAGTCAAAACACAGAAAATCAATAAATAAATATTTTAAAAGGGGAAATTTTCTTCTCCCTAATAGCATACTGTATCATCAGTGCTTATTCTGTACTTTTAGCATTCCAAGATCCAGATTCTGCAAGGCTCCTCCTCTTATAGTCAGTCCTCTGAGTTCCAAGCTTTCTCTTTTTTTTATTTAAATGGTAGTTGCTTGCACACACATCTCCCATTCCTCACCCCCACCTTCATAGTGTTGCTTTGCTTACTCAGCTGCCAAGCAGCAGTATCAGCATCTAATATTCTTGGCTGAACATGACTAGCAAGAACATTTGTCACAAGGAAAAGGTCTTGCATATCAGGGAATTTGGACTCTTTGTCCTTGACTAGAGTACTGAGTGTCTTGTCACAGGAAAGAGAATGCCAGTAAGTCATCACTTTTGGATAGTATGGATAGCCGACCACTAGGGTTGGACTATGATGAAGTAAGATCATTAAAAGACTCAGACTGGTTAGAAAACCAAATGTCATCATAACTTACAGAAAGCAAATCACAAGTTGAAGTTTTAAACTCACAGCTTAACTCATAGAAGATCACAAATCTACTATGAGAGCCCCAAGATGAATCTCCTGGAAGACTGGACTTACACTGAGTGGCAGATATACAACAGAGACAAGAGGATGCAAAAGTCCACTAAAACCCACAGACAGAGTCTGCAGTACGGCAGGCAGCAAAGTGCAAATATGTCTAAGTTGTAGATAGATTCACATTGTCATTAACCTGAGGAACATATATAAAGTCAATTTTAACTACATGAGAAAGACCTATGTCTTAAAGCAGAATATAACATTGGCTTGTGAATACTCACTGACATTTTGTGTCTACTAGGGATAATGTAGAATATTATTTTCCAAATAAGAAGACTGTCTTTTATGTCCTCAACAATGACACAATACTTACACCCTCAGACATTTCTAAACCAAAAAGAGGATATGCTTCACTGGTTATTTGGGGATAGTGAAAAATAAGTAAATAAATATATTTCAAAGATTAAAGGTAACCTGATGGCATCTATGACTCATGGGCATTGGTTTCTCAAATCATGAGGTCAAAAGTACTGATTGAGTACCTACATCATATCTCTCACCACCCTAAGAATTGAGGCTAAAACAAAGTAAAATATACTGAATCCAAGAGTTTATAGTGTAGAAAGGAGACAGTCAACAAATATAAAGAAATTAGAGTTTAGATCAAAATTTAACAAGAATTGCCTTCCTAGTGAGTGAGACCATGATCTGTCCTTATTCATTTCCCCCTTTCTATAAATGCATTTATAGCTGGAATCTATGTAGAGAGAATCTATACAGTATGAGTCAACCAGATACCAACTAAAGGCCAGCAGAATAGTAGTAAGAGAAGAGCAGAAGTAGTAGCCTAAGCCATTAGAGTGTCACTGTGGCTCCTCTAGCAATGGCCTTAGATTGAGAAACTCAAGTTTTTACTTTCCCAATGGCCCAACTACCCTCTAAACTCCTCTATTAGGATATGGTCAAAATGAAAGTCTCTAGAATTGGGAAGAGAATGAGTAAGACTGGTTGGTGACTGAATCCTCCAGCTCTCTTGGTTTATGCACCCCTGGGTTGGGCTGACACTGAGAACAGCCAGTGCTGTTGGAAAAGATTCAGAAGTCAGGCTGATGAGAAACCACAACAGAGTTCAGTTGAGCAATTGGTGGGTATTTGTGTCATTAGATGGCCAGAGGAAACACATCTTCATAAAGAAAGTGACATTATACTTGCCTGGCAGGAGAGATACCATAATCAAGAAATTGACATGAGAAACTTAATAGCCACCAAGAGTGTCTGCTACTGAGAGAAATTATTACAAGATGCCATATATTAATTTATTTTAGCATCTAGGGGTGGGGATGCAGCTCAGTGGTAGAGTGCTTGCCTAACATGTGCAGAGCCCTAGTTTGATGGCCAGATAAAAACAACAAAAAAAGATGTTTTAGCATCTTAACCCTTTGACTTAATGAGCACATGTAAGTCTTCTCCTAGAAGGTGTACATGTGACCCTAATAAAAATAATACTGGTAGTATTCCAAAGTCTGAGGGGTAGGGAAGCCCTATTTACCTTTTTCCCTTCTTCTAAAACATCTTCTCTCCCACATTTTACATATCTGATGTTAGAAGAATAATATGAACAGCAGTGTCAGAATTAGAGTCAGTCAAACACTATGCTTTTCCCTGACTCCAGGAGTGGGTTCTGAAGGGTACAGCTGTACATCACACACAGAGAAAGTCCTGTCAGGAAACCAGATGTCATTTATTCAAGATGACACTGGGTAGAGAGGACATTTGCATGGAATAAAAAACCACCCTCTTACTGACCAATCTATTGTTGTGTTAAAGTGTCACGTTCCACCACTACTGAGCAAATGTCATTACCCCAAACTCATCTACCTTGTGAGGTGCCTCTTCCTCCAGGGAGCCAGGGGCAGCCACAGTCACCTTTACACACTAACAATGGAGCTCTTGTTGAGGTACCAAATGCTGGGAAAAATTTAATACCTCAGTAAAAATCTGGTAGTTGTGGGTTTTTTTTTCTTTTTAATACAAGAAAAACGTCCTGCTAGATTTAGAGTGAGTCACACAATATAAACATTCAAACCCCTTTGGACTTTGAATGCCAAACAGCACTGAGTGCTTACGTTTCAAAAATCTGCATTATAGAATGCCAGAACACATATGCTCAGCTCTTTGGTATTAAGTAACACTATAGTATTTTTTAATACATACTATAAAGTAAACCATTCATAAATTCCAACCCGATGCCAGTTATGTTAAAATCTTGAGTATGTCATTTAATTCTCATGCATAATCCTATTTCATTGTTTTAACTCAGTGAAGAACAAAAATCGAGAGGAAATATACTCAAATACACACACACACACACACACACACACACACACACACACACACACAGTCACAGGTATTTACATAAACACCAGCTTAACAGATCTGGCTTCATTGAAAACATAGCAAATACAGTACTCATAAGAAATTCTCACCAAAAAATTTTTAAATTAATTTTTTTTTAAAGTGAAGGCTTTCAGTAACGCAAACCATCTCCAAGACATGCAAGATTAGATGAGCATTGGGATGATGTTAAGTTGTATTTCAAACCTCTATTAATGCGAAGTGACAAAAAAAAGAGTACATCTGAATTTTCAGTTGTAATTTTGATCCTTATAATGATAAGGTTTCAATTCGAATAGACTCAATAGGAATAACATTAACACTAGGCAACTTCACAACAAAAAATAGTAGGAATTACTTACGGCAGTCACTTCTTGTAACTAAATGCAAAAATCTGAGAAAAATTCCTTTCTCCCTTTTCAGTAGAACCCCGCACAGAAAATAAAATTAACAAAATAAGGTGGAGGGGAGAACAGATTGCAGGTGGCTAAGCCGCAAGTCTGCAGAGGGCTCAACCTGTGCAGTCCACATTGTGAGGTGGCTCTGTGCCCTGCCCAGGATCTTGCTGCTGTTTACAGCTGGGAACCTTGGAAGGGAGAGTTACTGAACCAGGGCAACTGAGATGCACAGCTCCTGTGTGCTCCCCAGGATCATTGTGAAAAGCACAGCTTGAGTATTCCCCGTTGTTCCTACCACCCTAAAGCAGTGGTTCTCATCCTTTCAAAGGCTGTGACCCTCATGTTGTGATGACCCTCAACCATAAAATTATCTGCATTGCTACTTCATAACTGTAATTCTGCTATTGTTTTGAATCGTAATATAAATATCTGTGTTTTCCAATGGCGAAGGGTCACGACTCACAGGTTGAGAACCACTGCCCTAAAGCAAACAGTGTTGGAAAAGCTCTAAGGCTAACGTCTAAGCCAGACTGAGAACAGCTGTGAGCATGCGCCCTTCTGAGTACAGTGAGGAAGTCTTTGATCACACTGCCCCACTCTGGTCAAACAGGGAAAATTATGTGAGCCCTTGAAAAGGGTCCCTAGCATCTCAGACAAACTCACTTCAGGGGCCCATCCTTGCACTGTGGTCTATCCCAAGAGCGCAGAGCAGCTGAGAGACACAGGACTTATCTTGAAAGCTAAAGAAAATCTATCTTTTACTCTTCTGATCTTTTAGGGGAGAAATGGGGCTGTCACACTGTCGGTTTTGTAGAAACATCATTACGATATTTGTAAATGTAAATCCTACACATTTAAAGACCAGCTAATTAATGCTTTGTTCTGACATGAACTCAGAAAGTATTGTTAATAGCAAACACTGAGCTATCTATTTTTATCGTTATTTAGTTTAAAATAAAAACAGAATATCATTAAATTTACTGGGTCTTAAACACCCAAAGAGCCCCAGCGATGCTCAAAAGCAAGTTCGGAGGCACTCATCAATTCCCAGCCACAGTAACTATTCACTTCAGAGTTGTGTGTCTGTGTTCTGTGTTAATTATAACAGTAGAAACAGGAGTGAACGTTGGCTATTCACTGTGCCAGATATTAGTATGAACTCTCTTTCCACATAGTAATGCCTTCATGCTTATAACGGGACTACATATTAAGCACTACAGTTGTCCCCATTTTATACATAAGAGGGACAGAGAGGATTAGTAACTTCTCCAAAGTTACACAGCTTACGTAAGAGATAATTCTGGGATTCAGACCTAAGCAGTCTGATATCAGCTCCACAGCTCTTGGAGCAAGCCTGGCTTACACTGAGGAGATGGAGAACCACTACAGTCCTCATGCTCAATGCACCCAGTGCGCTTTGAGAAGTTGTGTTTGTATCTCTGTTTGCTATCTCAGTAAAATCAATAAATTACATGTTAATTAGTTATGTACCACTCTAAATAATAGTAAAGATTAATTCAAACAGATGCTAAATAAAAAACAGACATCATCTATAGCTATTTCATGTATGTTGCTGAAAATACTTGATATATGAGATACGTGGTGACTTCCTTTTCCCGTAACTATTATTTTTCTTAATTTATTTACTATTATTATTTGTGTGTGTGCACACATGCATGCATGTGGCATAGCACACATGTGGAGGTCAGAAGAGAACATTCAAGAATCATTTATCTTCTTTCACCACGGAGGGTTCCAGAAATCCAAGTCAGGTCACTGGGCTCCCTGGCAAGCACTTTCCCACTGCTCCAACTCACAGGCCTCACTTTTCCATAACTATTTTATGCCAACTATAACTGTTTCGTGCTTTTTATGGTGTCATTGACCTAGGTTCCATAGTTTTCAGATTACCTGAATCGGTGTCTTCAGCTTCAACCCTTGTGACAAACACCCCAGGACTTTGGTTTTCTTTAACTGAAGTTTCATACAGAAGTTGCTTAAATACTGGTGCCTCGTCATTGACATCAAGGACAGTGACTGTCAGAGTCTGGGATGAAGAAAGTGCTGGTGTGCCACCGTCATGGGCCACGAGGATTAGGACATGCTGAGTTTTCGCTTCATAATCCAGAGGACAAGCTGTCCTCAGCAAGCCTGCTTTGGAAGAAAAGGCATGGTGGTCTATGGGTGCTGTTTGGCTTAGGACCACTTACTGTACCTCAGCTTAAGTTGCAACACATGCTTAAAAACTCAGCTTTCATTGCTAAAGAATGAATCATAAAAAAGAGAATGAAATTTATTGAACTCACTTTAAATTCATCTATTATCTACTAACATTCTTGGTCAGAAAAGTCAATCTTAGTTATAAAGACAAATGACAATTTTTAAAAGTCTATCCCACATGATTATCTAGTGAGGGGCCTATATCAAAATGATTAGTCTACCCAACAGTTCCCTCACTTTTAAAAGTATCTATGATTCCAATACCATATATTCTGTGACACATGACACACTTAGAAGTAACCACGTTATAAAAATGTGCGTATGACTCTGTTGGGCAGCACATCTGATTCCTGTTAAAGTATTGCCTTCTGTTATACCTACTCTTGGTTGACCACCATTTGCCTTATGAAAAATAAAGGGCACAGATGTTGCAATTCATACAATAAACTTCACAAATAAGCCACCCCTCTATCCCACTGCATTGAGCCACATAACCCATGTCTGTGCCGTGTTCTACACTGATAGTCATTATAGTTTAATAACTGTCATATATTTCTTTTAGGATTGCTGACTGTCTTCCTAAAATTTTTCTTCAAATAATTAAATATTGAGTCAAATTTTTGAAATGTTTTTTTTTTCAATAATTACTCATCCTTCTATACATTGGGGCCATAGGAAAACTCACTATGTTTGATTTTTTTATTAGAAACATGAGCCTTGTGAGAGGAAAAAAGAAAACTCCTTATGGATACATTCTGCAATTATCATTTTATGTCTTTGAAAAATACCTCAAAAGAAATAGCCATTGTAATAGCTCCAGATTCATGATGCCGGCCTTACTAGGACACAATTCAATTTTATTCTTCCTCTTTAACAGGCTGAAACAGACCTTCCTTGAGCATCTTGGAAAGCATTTAAAGTACCATTAAATCAGCTCTGAGGAGAGCCACAGCTCTTGCAGAAATCATCAGCCTGTGTCTGGAGAATCTCCTGTCAGCTGGGCACTTAGGTGGTGTTCATGCAAGCCTCAGAAGGGAACCATATGTCAGGATTTGAGAAATGTTCTGATAAAATTTCCCAGCAGAATAGAAACAACTATGCTCACAACTTCCAAATCCTCACATTCACTTTAATTCCAAATAATGTTCTTCACAGCTGGCCAAATAGTTTACATCTGAGATTTTTTTCCTAAGGTTCATGTTGAAATCACTATTTTACAGACAGTTAGAAAGTACCCCATAAGTTTTTTAAATGTCCTGAAAACTCACATAAAGAAAAGTTCATTTCCAAATTCACAGGGCTGATACTTTGCATATACTCTTTTTTATCATAGCACATTAAAAAAAATAGTGGAAGCCTCCTGGCAACATGGTGATAGCAAGACCGATAAATGTCAGTGACATTTGTGCAGAGTGAATGCCATTGAGTAAATGCTGATGTAAAAACTAAAATGCTACAACTGTTGTGAAAAGCAATGTCCCCAATGAGCAAAGAATTCAGCCATTAAAACCTGTGTGTTATTTCCAGTTACTAATCAGGGCTGGCTTTTGCATGATCCAAAGGAGAATTTCCACACCAAAGTCTTTGCATAATGATGTTGATTTGGCATAAAGTCATCTTGCTTTACTTACAGTAGTATTCCTACCTCAAAGATTCATGATGGTAGCTATTGCATCCTCAGCCCACAAGATACAGCCAGCTACAAAGCACAGTTAATATCAACGAACAGTTCAATAAACTTAGTTCTCTGAATACAGTATCTTTGATATATATCAGTGTGTGTGTGTGTGTGTGTGTGTGTGTGTGTGTGTGTGTTGCAACTCTCCAGGAAAATTCTGTCACACAACAACTACCGGGATAGTTCTACTATAGAACAATAAGTAAGAAGAGTTGGTAGGAATGCAGAGAAATTTAAATCCTTGCACACTGTTGGTTTTAATGCAAAATGTTTCGAGTGGAAAAAAGTATGGCAATTCCTCAAAAATAGTTTTTAAGTTACCAAAAGGGCCATAAAGCCCCATCCTTCCAGAGAAGCTATAGTAGTTTTAAAATTGGTTTAATTATAATTAAAGTGTCAAATATCCCAGCAACACCACTTCTGGGTATTTATGCAAAAGAATTGAAGTCAGGGTCTCCAAGAAGTAGTGGCAATGTCAAGTTCACTTCTATACTTCTCATAATAGTCAAAGTTAAAAATAACTCAAATGTCTATCGGCAGATGAATAGAGATAGAAAATATGATACATGCAAGCTATGGTTCTTAAAAATCATGAGAGAATTCTGTTATATGTCTGGATATTGAAAACATTGTGTTGACTGAAATAGGCTAGTCATACGAAGACAAACACTGCCTGACTCTATTTATCTAAGCTCTTTAAAATAATCAAATTTAGGGTTGGGGATTTAGCTCAGTGGTAGAGCGCTTGCCTAGAAAGCGCAAGGCCCTGGGTTCGGTCCTCAGCTCTGAAAATGGAAAAAAAATCAAATTTACAGAACTATCAAGAGGAATGGTGCTTTTCAAAGATCCAGAGACAGGGAAATGAAAAAAATGGTTTAGATTAAGTAAAAAGGATGACCTTTGAGTTTAACTGAACAGCACCAAGTCCATAGTGAAGAATATTGTATTCTGTGAAAAAAAATGTTAGGAACATTTTTCTCATGTTAAATTTCCTTTCAATAAAATTGGGCATAGTGGCATATACTTGCAATCTTAGTACTTGGGAAGCAGAGAAAGGCAGATCAGGAGTTCTAAGTCATCCTCAGCTACATAGTGGCTTTGAAGCCATCTTGGGATATATGAGAACTTCTCTCAAACAAAACATAATGAAATATTTAGTAAAATAAAATAAAATAATTTAGAAGTGGTATCCAGAACACTGTACCTGATGACCTGTCTAATATGAAGACCATGTCCTCATTTCCTGAGAGGATGCTGTATGTTACTTTTCCATTCATCTCTGCATCTGGATCCTGGGCACTTACACGGTGCACCAGGGAGCCCACTTCAGCATCCTCTCTGATAAAGGTGATGGGATGGGACACAAAGGTGGGGCTGTGGTCATTCACATCCAAAATCACCACTTCTGCTACCAGTGACCTCCATCGCCGGTCTGTCACATTCACAGCCTGATCGGATGCAGTTATGGTCAGTATGAAAGTGGGAACGTTCTCTCTGTCCAGGGGAGATGCGGTGACCAGTATGCCAGAAGAGGGGTGGATGAGAAACGGGTTCATTCCAACATGACTGGATTCTGCAAAGTATTGTATCCTACTGTTCAGAAAACTGCCGTCACCATCTTTGGCATTGAAGACGTACACCAAAGTCCCTATAGGCACATTCTCCTCTACACTTATCACAATGAACTCATCCTGGAAGGATGGGGAATGGTCGTTCTGATCTTCCACATCAATACTAAGGAAGACTGTGCTGTTCCAGGGAGGGCTTTGACTATGATCTTTAGAAATCACCCTGATGAGATAATGAGATGTCATTTCGTAATCAAGTTCCTTAGCGAGAAACAAGTCTCCTGTAGAGCTGTCAATTTCAAAGTGGCCATCCTTGTCCTCTGCAACAATACTAAAGTGTAACTTCCCACTGTGGTGCTGTTGAAGGGGATCAGGTGACTTCAGCAGGCTCATGATTTTTGCAGGCTTCGTGTTTTCTGGGACCACTAAATGTCTGATATTCTGAGACGTAAAGACCATCCCTTTGGAGAGTGGTATCACCTAAAATAAGAAAAAAAAAACCCTGTTCATACAGTAGTACTTTGAAGCTAGCTTCAACTATCATTATTAAAAGGTAAGTTTAAACATCAACATATATATATGTGTATATATATATATATGAAGCTGATTTCTATTTGTGTTTTATATGTATGTTAATGATAATGATAAGAAAACCTCTTTTAATAGAATTCTAATGTATCAAAAGATTGAAATTTGCTCTACGTAGGAAAAAATAAAATAGTTTCCCACTTTTTAACTTTGCTGTAATACATGAATGACTGTTTTGTGAGGCCATGCATGGTTCTTTTGGAACATACTTGGTAATTCTTCAATGTGAATGTTGGACAGCTAATTCTCCAAATGATCCCAAATCCTAGAGATCAACCTAGCCACAATGACACCTTTGGGCATTGAAATATCAAGTGTCTTTGTTGAAACAAAGAACCAAAGGTTTGACCACATCAATTTTTCTCCTAACTCACACTTTAATTATGAAAGACATAGTTTGAAAACAGTAATCTTGGGGGAAATAAAGTCTTTGTTATTATATACGTGTAAGTCTATATTGTATTTATACTGTGCTAACATTGCTTATTATCATATGATCAATAAAGAGTCTTGTTATGAACAGACACCCTAATTTTGACAGGTTGTAGGTAATTCCCTCTTACTATGTCCCATGACTTGCTTTTTTTGTTGTTGCTGTTGCTGTACTTGATTAATGCAAAGCTTTCACATATGGATCTCAAGTAATTGTTATAAGCTTTAAAGTTTAAAAAAAAAAAAAACATGTGATTTATCCTGTGGCCATTTGTTTACGTACAAGGACCTCCTGCTAACTTACCAACTCATTGCAATCAGAAGTAAGAGAAAAGTCACATTTTGCACATCACATCCAAAGCAATACAAATGTCTCTGTAGTGAAGGATAGCTTGTCAAGAACTACACATCACTAGTTCAAAAGTTATTTAGATTTCATTTTTTCCAAACAACAACAAGAAGATAAGTATTGCATATGATATACTCTTGAAATGGGATCCACATACTGGGAATGTCTTCATACTATCTATTTGTTTAAATATCAAATGGTACTCTCAGAATGTTCTTCCACATTTTATGTTGATAACTTTACCTGAATATTAATAATTGCCTGTCCTTGAAGTGGGGGCACTCCCTGGTCACTGGCAATGACTGTCATCCTATAGGAAGGTCTGTAGTCATGGGAAAGTATCGTGGTGGTTCTGATTTCACCATTGTTGGCATCAATCTTAAAGTGAGCAGGATAATCTATACACAAAAATGAAGAAACTAAATTAATTCAGAAAGCAGAAGATGGGATCAATTCAGTTAATGTATTCATATTTCAGAACATGTATTTGCTTTAAATTTCTTGAGAGTTTGAGGAGCTATAGTATATTAATTTGGTTTTAATTCCTTGAGGATCTGAGGAGCTATTTACCCTATTTAATATTTTATAGTATATTGATACACACATGTATCAGAAACAGCACACAACACTTTAGTCTCTCTAGCTTTCACATTTCTATGCACAGTTAATATGAATTTAATTGTTATTTGTCACTAAAATATAGAAAAGATGATTTTTTTAGTTTAAGCACATAAAAATAAAAAGGTAGATAGCTAGGCATGGTGGTGCATGAGTCTAATAGGAAGATTGTGTTGGGCCATCCTGGGCTACATAGTGAGGCCATCTACAGATTCCTGCCATCCACATGTGTATTTTGCCTTTGAGATTCATTTAACACTGGATCAGGAATGGCCTAGATTTGGTTGCTACACCTACAATATACAGCTTAATTCTTTCCTAATTCCTTTCACTTTTCCTTAAATATTTATATTTCCTTGAAGTGCTTCCTATCAGGAGGTAGCTATGGAGAACTGATTCAATTTTGGTAGAATTTTTGGAGAGTATATTACAAGATACTATATTTCCCTTCAGAGTCACACGCCCAGCTCCCCTTTGGTCTTGATGTTGGTTCTGCTGGCTCAAAGCCTAGATCTGTGGGTTCATTAAGTATTCCAAAGTAAAGGTAGCTCCCCTTCATCTTCCTCTTCATTTATTAATGGGAGTATTTCAATAAAAAAGACATTTCTTTCCAACTAATTTGTGTTTGTGTGTGTGTGTGTGTGTGTGTGTGTGTGTGTGTGCGCATGTGTGCTTGCTTGCTGATGCCTGCAGAGTAAAGAAGAGGACATTGGAGCTCCTTGAGCGAGGGTTACAAGCAGTTCTGAGTCACTTGATGTGGGAGCTAGGAATTGAACTTGGGTCCTCTGGAAGAGTAATGGGGGCTTATAACCACTGAGCTTTCTCTCTAGCTCCCAGCTTCTTTTTGTAACCTATAGGAATACCTCATTATTAGAAAGAGTTTCAGCATATCACCATTATTATCTTTACTGATACTCAAATTAGCTCATCACTGAATAGTAGGATCCTTTAAAAAATTGGTCTCTGGGTGTTTGGACAGAGTCCCAGTACACTGTAGCAATTTCCTTGTATCATATGCAGGATAGTGCAGGCTTTTCTTGTGGATTTCCTGCCTAAGATCTGAAATCTGTCATTTCTCCATGTATTTCTTGTTCCCTTTGGTGGACTAGTTTTGTGAGACCATATTCTGTATAGGAGTTCTCACTCTTTCTGGGTTACTCATGATTTCTAGGCCTTTGCAGTAGAGAGTAGATAGATGTACATACACACCAAAGCATATCAGAAGTTAATATTAATGCAAGTAATTTAAATTCACTCCACAACGTACTTAGTTAAATCATAAACTATAATTTTTAATCAAATCTGAATACTTCAAATGGCATGAAAGCCTCAGACAAAGCCGAGAGTACAAAGCCATTCTCTGTTCCCACAACTGTTGAGTCAGCTCTGTCCACTCACTCTTTACCAGCTTTAAGGGATATAAATAGAAGAGAAGCCCTGCCTTTGAAAAGTTTACAGTATGAAGTCAGCACCTATGAAACAGAAACGCTGTTTGTTGTGATTTCCGATTTATCTGCTCATTTCTGTCTCACAGGAATCCTGTGGGAGGCTCTCATAAATGATAAAAAATACTGTTGCTATTATAATATTTTTTATTTTGTTACATTACTATATTCTAATTAGAGTTGCCTCTACTTAGTAATGAGATAAAGCAAAACCAGACAATACACATCATCAGATGCTGACATTGCTGTACTCCAAGCATCATCGTGGAAGCTAATTTAAAAATAAAGTCTCTGGGGACCAGTGAGTCGGCTCGGCAGATGAAGGCATTTACTACACAAGCTTAGCAACCTGAGCTCAAGTCCTGGGACCAGGTGAATGGGAAAGAAAAGAACCAACCGCACCCATAAGAATAGCATCTTCAACACTCAGAAATGTATGCTGGACATCTATGTGTCATTTTTCAGATTGAATGATTTTCATTGTTTTTCAGTGTTATATAAATGGCAGTCTGAAAAAAAACAGTGAGTCTGTTCACACTTTGAGTTCTTCTGCTGCATCTTTGTCCCGTGGAGAGTCACCTTCCTAGTTGAGAAGGGTGCTCTACCCTCTAACCCATGGGCCATAAACATGTGAAGTATGGCTTTGCTGGCCAGGATTGAAGCTCAATGTGTGTGTGTGTGTGTGTGTGTGTGTGTGTGTGTGTGTGTGTGTGACTTGGTGGAGGGTGAGTTTGTGTGTGCTTCTCCATCTTCATCGCTTCTCATAGGTGTTTCATGTTCTTTGAGTACATTCAAAATTAAAGAGGAAAATGCAAAGATCTCACAGATGTAACTCACCTCAGGGTTGTAGGAAGCTATTCCACCCCAGTGTGCTACAACAGGATTGCTCTGAAACGCTTCTATGTGAAGAAATCAGGGCGCCCCCTGGTGGGGAACAAGGAGCATGGAAGGAGAACTTGCTTCCTGACTAAGGAGATGATGAGGAACCATTGACAAAGTCACCTATGCAAACGCAGACGAACTCGAGGGCACTAAAGCAGAATGTTTATCTTCTGTGAGTTGCGTTTTTCAAATAAATTTCAAGGTTTGTCTTGGTTTGTGGGGGGCCGTTCTCAGGTTCCTCGTGGCTTTACCCAGCAGATTCACATAGAGGATGATTAGGACCACGGGCCTGAGTGCAGGTGTCTGAGATGGTCTGCACTTGGCTGTGCTGGGGGAGGAGGTCATTTGCTCCACCCCCTTGGCGTCTCTATAAAACCCCTGGGGCAGAGACAGTCGGGGCCCGTTGGAAAAGGTTCCAGGCCCTCTCGAGGCTATCCTTTATTTTCTATCTGTTTATCTCCGCAATATTCTCTGCAATAAATCCTTCTAATATTTCCTGCTGCTCACACTCAAGAAAACTCTGGATAGCTGTGGGGGTGGTGGGTAAATGCCCCACATTGGTTGATGTAAATAAAGCCGTAGGCCGTTCATTGTCATGGTAGTGTCTCACTCAAAGATACCATATTGTGTGAGTATGTGGCACAAAGATTCAACAAATATTCTGTCCCCTCTCATTCAGTGCACACGTGAGCTGTTCCAGGACATCAAACGGAAGAGCTACTTGGTATCTGCCACCCTGTAAGTTCATCACATGTTGCATCTCCATTCTTCAAAGTCGTTACACTCAGGAGACATGTATTAAACTGCCTATGTCAATCTGACTGAAAATTGCTTATTAATATCCTTGGCTCGGTTTTTAAATCATTTGTCCTTTTCTTTCTGGTCTTCCAGAGTTCTTAATAAAGCTGAATGCAATTCTGTGTCACTACAAGGATTGTAGTTACTTTCTTCCAATCTACGACCCGAGACTTTTAACATGGTAAACAGTGACATATTTCATGAAGTCCTGAATTTTAATGTAACTTCATTCATCTACTTCTTCAAATTTTTTCTTGTTTAAAAGTCTTTTATTTTTACCCCCAATGTCAAGTAACCAGCTTCTTACACTTTCTTTTGTGAGAATTAAGATTTTGACATTTAAATATGACATAATTTTGTATTGTAACAAGTAGATATGTAATTTTATTTTTCCATCTGGGTAACAAAGTAGGTCTGTATCATGTATTGATGATCCATCTGCTTCTACATATTGTGTATCAAATCTTCATGTACTTAGATGGGTTATCTTGTCCACTGGTCTCTTGTTAATGCATCAGTACTGTGGTGTCTTCCTTTAAAATCCTTATAAATTAAAGTCTTATGGTGGCATATTTTCCATTTGTCCTTTTGACACTGTCTTAGTCAATCATTTTTTTAGCTCTTCTATTATGATTTTAGAACCAGCTTGTCATATTCATGGCTGGCATTTTGATTGAAAATATAGTAAGCCAATAAATAAACATTTAAACATCTTTCTCTTTCCTCTTTCCTAACACAAGCAGTACACATACAGCTTTTTATTTTATTTGCCTTTCATGCCTATTATTAAAACTGGTGGTGGTGCACACCTTTAATCCCAGCACTCAGGAGGCAGAGGCAGGTAGAGCTCTGTGAGTTTGAGGCTAGCCTGGTCTATATAGTGAGTTCCAGGACAGGCTCCAAAGCTAAACAGAGAAACTCTGTCTTGAAAAAAAAACTCTACAATTTTCTCATAATGGTCTAAAACATGTTCTGTTGGAATTTTCCCTAGATTCCTTAGCAAGTATAGACCTTGATATAAGGAGTTGAAGAAATCCCCTTCAGAAAAATAGAATAATAGTACAGGTATCACTATGCTGTTCAGAAAAAGTCTGAGCAGGTGTGTTGAAACTCACATTTACTATCTTTGTAGAAAATCCATCCTGTGCCTGTGTCAGTTCTGTAAATTCACCACAGTGAACAAGACCCTTGAAACAGTGTCGTCTCTGAAATGCTAGTATCATGTGGTGATACTGCTCCCTGAGAGTATGCAGGCATACAAATTCCAGCATCTGCTCTTGTATCTCTGTGTTTTCCATGAAGAGAATCAAATTTGCTTCAGGCAAGGACAAGGATGTCTGTGACTTCCCATGTGTGTGTCAAACAAGATAAATGCCTTTTGAAATGGTCTCAAACACAATGCTAAATAAAGCTAATTACTGAAACAAACTAAGATTGTACATTTTAAGAGAAGACTTGAAAGTAAGTCTATGTCAACAAACTCACCACAGAGTGTTCTACATGCTTGGTATGATTTGTGGTATGATGTAGGTAGACACGATTTATTCTCATCCTGTGAGTCATCTTCTTAGATATTCATGGGTGCTCCAACACATCACAAATTAGTTGCCACTTCTTATCTATTAACTTCCTCTTTCCTTTCAATAAAAGTTGACTTGGGCTTTAGATTCTCAACAAGTCATGCATTTAAGATGGATGGTTTCTATTTAGGGCATAGGGAAGTTGCTAGCAGTTACCACAAAGTTTCAATATTCTCTTTTGTGTTCTTAAATCTGGAGTGATTATTACAGACAGCAAAAAGATTGTGAAGCAGGTAACTTGTGAAGTTTGCAACTTGGTTTTATATTGTAAGTTGTCTAGGTAAGAGTACTGAGTGATCAAGGAGACAGAGTCTTTCCCAAAGGAGCTAGACTGGGATAAGTGACAGGGGGAATTTTAAAAACTTAATCCTCTGTGAGTATCGACTTTTACCTGGAGAGATGGAGTATGTAAGTTCTGCACTGAGTCCTTCATCGAGATCCTTTGCAAAGACGGTTGTAACCAGTGTATTGACTGGCTGACCTTCCAAAGCCTGTCAAGGAGGAAAATAGCTTAGAGCTGACTCAGTGAGCCTTAAAGAATGCATTAGTGGACCTTTCAATGAAAGAACACAGTATATCAAGCACCTACTAACAATTCTAAAATTTACACTCCACTCAAATATCTGCCATCAGAAAGATACATGTAGAAGTCCATGAAAAGAGTCCACTTTATCTGTTTACATTTTTACTCAGTTTGAAGAAGTTATCTGGAGCATTTGAGCCAAAGATGCAAATAAATTAATTACAACAAAGTCAAATTAAATAGTTTTCTAATTTTTAAAAAATTCTTAAAGAATTTAGTGTTCTCTCAACAGTCTCTTGGGTTATTGTTTAGGCTGCTTACTACAGTCCAAAATATGCTTGACATAAATATCCACCTTTATTTCAGAAAACACATCTCACCGTGAGTAGGAATTTTCCTGGAGTGATAATGAAATTCATGGGTGGAGCTCAAATGTCCAATAAAACACAAGGTATTTTAGTGATGTAATAAAAATCACTCTAATAATGTTCCCTTTGCCAGGATTTGTCCTCAGCTCTGGCTTTGGAAGATCGCTTGAAATTCCCTAACGTCCTCAACACCCTTTTGAGTTGTTCACTACACATATCAGAGTTTAAATATTCATTTCAATTGTTTGCAGATCAGTAGTTGCTAAGCTTTTTACGATCCATATTTAATATATATTCTCTTATGAAGTATATGAAATAGTGCACATGTATTCTAGAAACAATAAACATACAAAGTATGGAAATGAAAAGACAGGTTATATCTACATGATTACAAGTTGGGTGTGTGCTTACAAAACCCACCTTTTACTGTCTTTGGAGGGACACTAACATGATGGATACTCACTCATGTCAAAACTACACACTGATCCAAACAACTGCCCTGGTGACATCAGGTGTAAGGTGCAGAGTAAGCTGCACAGGAGGAGCTCTGCTCAGAGATGCAGGCAAAGCAGTGGAACCTCCCCCCCCCTCCCCCCCATGAGTGAGTGTGACTGACACCAGGATGACATCATGTCTATATGCAAGGGACTATATTTCTTTTAATAAAACTGGAGGGGCAGTTCTGAAGAGTGCACGCAGCCAGTTTCTTTATTTCAGCACATAAGCGAATGTACGTTGTTCAAATATACGCAATGCCATACCACGACTGACGACAAATTCACAGCGTTGACCACCAGGTGGCGCTCAAGACGAATGACTGATAAAAGCATTACACACTGCTCACCGTAAAGCCACTTCACAAACCTTGATGTGAAATTCATTTCCAGGGAGACATTGTGGGAAGAATGGCCTGTTGTCGTTGATGTCGGTAATTGTGACATAAACCACCATGGTGGCATTCCGTGGTGGGGAGCCGTGGTCTGTCGCTAGGACAGTCATGTGATGATGACCCTGGTGCTCACGGTCCAGTGCCAGCCAATTGATCAGCTCACCTGGGAAGACAGCAGAGCAAGACAGGCACTGTGCGCTAGAATACTGGCATGATGGTGACAACCCGCGTCCAAAATCATCCGTTGAAAGAAGAGCTAAATTAAAAGCTCTGACCCTCAAGACCCACTCCCATACAAAGCAATTCTGCTCAGGGTGAATGCTGGAAGAGTTGCTGCCAGCTCATCAGTCAGAGGAGCAGGGGCCGTCAGATCGTGGGTTCAAGGCCACTCTCTGATAAATAATGAGACTGCAACAAAACAATCCCTGAGGTTGCTCCAGAAAATACCACTTGAAAAATTCTTTGTCATTCTTTGTATTCATAGTTCATAGAAACAAATGATTTGGGAGATTTGAAATGTCTGTTTATTCGCCCTCATGCTGCTCCATCGAACAAGGAAAGCACGTAGGCTATGGCATCCTGAGTTCTGAATTTGGTTCCCAGATCCCCACCTGATAATCTCTCACAGCTAACTTCTTAGGGCTGCCCTCTGATACAAACACAATTGAATATTTTACAGTACTTTGTAAACTGTAGGTTATTGGCCATTGTTATCATCACTTTATAATAACTTGAAAAACATATTCCCTAGGCAGTGACCTGTCATTTAGACATGTCATTTTTTTAACTCACCAAATATGTGCATAGTAAAATACAATGACTTACCAAATAGCTATCAATGCTTTTCAAAACTTATTTTATAATTCTTGCTTATTACTATCTTTGGTAAATTCCCTCATGTTTCAGTCATGAAGACTAAGAATAAACTTCTAACTGCCTGTCCTCATTGCCAAGGGCCTTTACAGGCCACTCACTCCTTAAGAATGTGTTGCTTTTCTTCCTGTCCAACCTTACACTGGCTTCCTTGCCATTTTTGAAAAAAAAATCTATCTGTGAGAAAGTAAACATAAAGCAGCAAACATTCTTCTTGCTAAGCTTTCTTCACTTTTAATCCAAATAAAATGACATTGCATGGGGGAAAAAAGTTACGATGAAGAGGAAAGTCCAGGTCTGTGTGAGTTGCTTAATCAGTGAGCTTAAATACACTGTTTATTGTAGCATTTTCTACATAAACTTTATTTAAATAGTGTTTTTGTAATTGGGATTTAATAAATCACACACACAACAGCATTTTTAAAGTTCCTATCTGTAACTCTGAAAGCCTCAAATCCAGATCAGCAAATGGAGTATTATTTCATGAAAATTGCCCAAGTGGGTAACCTCTTCTCATCTCTGGACATTTCTCACTTCAGTTATTACTGTGTTTCCAGTTCCCTGTGTGCAATTTAGACACATTGTGTTTGGGGGAACTGAAGCATAAAATTCCAAACACAGTCACGTCTTCTATTTAGTTTTTAATTTAAGGTATCAAAGATGAAGCACATCACATTTGAGGATTCCTTCCTTTCTTCTTCCTTACCAAAGTGAGCATAGGGACATGAATGTTTCTAGTGGTCTTGAAATCATAATAAATTACTTTTTAGTTTGACCTTGATGGCATTTATGTTTCACACACACACAAAGAAAACCTTTTTGACATCTTTGGTACGTCTTGAAAGGAAAAGGAATGGTAGGTGGCCAACCATTTTCCCCTTTCCATACGCAGAGAATACCAGGGTTCTCCATGCATGAGGTGACTGGCTTTATAGGAAGGCGGGGAGCACAAAGAGGCCGCTTTCAGGAATACACTGCAGAAAGCATGCATCAGACAGGGGGGAGGCCTCCCCGAAGAGCTGCCCCACACAATCCTTCCCCCAGGACTTACGCAGTACAGTTCTGACCATGTCTCTAGCGCAGTACAGAATTACAAACGATCACAAATGGCTTAGTGGTCAGGATACATCCTGAGAACATCTCACCAACCAGCATCATCACTCTGCACACATAGCACACTGTCACAAACCGAGCTGGCACGGCCTTCACAACACACCTCTGCCACACACTATTGCTCTGGGCCTGTGAACTTGAGCAGTGGGTCACTGTACTGAATACTGAAGGCAACTGTAACAGGGAGGAAGAAGCCATGCTTCTAAATTAACTAAACAGAGACAGTAAAGACAGGGCAGGGGGTGCATGGGAATTTTTCAACCCTGCTGCAATTTCATGGAACTTATGTGCAACCCATCTTTAACTGAAACACTGTACAGCCTGGGCTGGCGCTGGAGTATATGATGGGGGATGGGGAGGAAAAAGAAGACCGAATCAGGCTAGGGGAGAGTCTTCTCAATGTTAACTTCATTTCAAAATCACAGAACTGTAATAAAATACTGTTTCCCAAAACCCAATTTTAAAATGTCTTCGCACTAAAGCTATATCTGAAGATTTGAGAGTTTTTTATTCTGATTTTTTAAAGATATGGATGAAAGCTGCAAAGAGCTACCTGTGTTAGGATTCATCTTGAAGAATTTTCCATCAGTCAAAAGGAAATACGACAGCTGCCCATTCTTCCCGGAGTCGGCATCAATGGCTGTCATTTTGCCTATTACCCCTAGGGGGATAGGGCTCTCTTCAACTTTCAAAAACACCTTTTCCTGCAAGAAGGCTGGGGAATGGTCGTTCTCATCCAAGACATGAACGATTACCAAAGTGCTGGCGTTCTGCAGCAATCTGTCCTCCGGGAATCGCGCCAACACTTTAAACCTGTACGTCTGTGTAGATTCATAGTCTAGCTGTCGCTGCAGATAAATCCACCCCGTGAGAGGGTGGATTCCAAACACTGTAGAGTCCACACTGACATCCAGGGAGTATGTTGTCTTTGAGGCTGGATGCCACGGATGCAGTGGGTAGGCCTGTACCTGCAAGATTTGAGTCATCAGTGGGAGAAACTCGCTAACTTCTACTTGATAGACCAAATTTTCAAAAGCCATGGCTGGACTTTGTTCTTGGCTTTCAACAACTACTGTGAGCACCAACTGAGATGCCTGGGGAGGAGTGCCTTGGTCCTCAGCCACCAGGGTCAGCCTGAAGTCCCCCTGGCCTCCCAGACTTTCCCTGAGGTACAGCACCCCACGGCCTCGGTCCATGCTGAACATGCTTGGCTGAGGGCTTGCGATGCTGTACCGGACCAGTCCATTCAGCCCGCTGTCTCTGTCCTCTGCACGTGCAAGATACAAGGCTGTGCCAGGTGGAGTGGTCTGGGAGATCCTAATCTCATCCGAGGCTGTGGGAAATTCAGGACGGTTGTCGTTGACATCCATCACAGTTATGTTCACTTCTGTGCTGCTGCAGGCTGGGGAGCTGCCGAGCTGCGCTTGGATGGTGAGGACAACCATGGGCTGTGCTTCGTGATCCAGAGGCTTCAGGGTGCGGATACTGCCCAGCCATCTGTGAATGGAGAACTTTCCATCCAGATCTCCAGAGGAAATTCGGTAAGAGATAGGTTCTGAGGAATCTGAAAGCAGAGAGAATGCAAACAGTGTATGCTAAGGTAAAGAAACAATGTATGCCCACCATGGAGAACACCGTGAAGCCTCCACCCATCCACAAGTGCTGGTGAGACACATGGCTTAAGACTTTCTAAGGGATCAAAGGGAGCCCCTGGTGGACAAGGAACAAGCTGTTGTTTTCTTTGGCTTTCTTGAGTTAGATGAAAGAGAACCACATTAATAAAACAATGTCAACATCTTTTTGAAGAAGCCAAGTTAAATTTATGTTGGTATTTTTCTATGATATCCACCTTATGGGTAGCAAATATCCTCCACAGAGGTGGAAAGAGAGAGAGGGGAGAGGACAGGAAGGACCAACTCTTAGAGAGCAGTTTCTTCCCGGACTCTGTCCTGAAGAGGTTCCACTACACATGGCAAGAAAGCCAGGCATGAATATGCGTTCAATTGCTCTTTTCATCAGCACAAAATCTAAATCAGCCAAATTGGTAACAAAAAGGGAATGCTTAAATGAAATACATTTCAGCTGAAACACCATGTAATGCACTGTGTAGTAAAAGGGAGTTACAGAGAGTTTAGCTGGAAAGCTGTATAAAGTAAGTGTCTGGATTGTAGTTATGAAGTAAATATAGTAAGGTGTATTTTATTAAAAATGTTCAAGTACATACACTTTGTACATCACCATTATTCTGTACTATATTAAGCATTCTTTTAAAAATGCCTAGACTTTATCAAAAATTGTAAGGTAGGTGGGAACAGTGCAAGCGCAATAAGCCGGCCAAGAGCTGTGTACTCACTCCCATTCATTCAGTGTGGACTGAAGGAAATAGCTACTTAAGGTTGCATGACCTGATCAAATAGGAAATTTTACAGCAATGAACTTTGGGGCAGCATTAAGAATTCAGCACTTACTCAAGGGCTCTCTTGCCTTCACTGTTCCAACAAGAGTGTCTTCTGGCACATCTTCATAAACTGAGAAGGTGTACTTAGGCCTTTCAAACTCTGCAGGAGCCAGTGTGGTTTGCAGAACGTGGATGGTGACGTCAGCATTGGAGACAGCTGTGAGCCCCCCACCGTCTCGAGCACAGACCATCAGAAAAAGTGTGGTAGCTTCCAAATGACTGAGAGTTGATGTTAAGTAGATAATACCTGGATACATAAACGAAAAATCAACGAATAGGCAATATGCAACGCATACTGATGGAAGTGTCTGGTCCATAAAGTCTACGATATCATATTTAATTTTATGTGTCCACTTGACTGGGTCTTTAGTTTTCCCATTTCATCATATAGCATTCTGAGTATGTGTCAAAGAGTGTTTGGAGGGGAGATGAACATTCAAAACCAAAGACAGAATACAACCGTTTTTTTCTCGGGGATGTAAGTGGGCCTTATCCAATTAGTTGAAGGCCTGGACAGAACATAAGAACTGACACAGCCCAAACAGAAGCTGCCAGCCCCCATAGCTGCATGAGTCAATTTCTTGTAATAAATCTTTTCACATACTATTGGCTGTCTCCCTGAATAATTTCAATTGACACATCTATTTTATGACAAAGGAACTTGAGCATGCTTTTAAATGATGTCCAAATTCTTCCGAGCAATAATTTTCCAGTGTTCAACCATTAGACATTTTGGGGGCATCTCACCCCTGTGGTGATATTTTATTTGTGCTGAAATGTGGTGATATTTTATTTGTATGTTAATAAATAAAGTTTGACTGGAGATCAGAGGAAATAGCAAGCCGTTTTAAGTAAACACAAAAGTCAGGCAGTGGTAGCACACGCCTTGAATCCAATCACTTGGCAGGCAGGGTCTCTGTGTGTTCAAGGCCATACTAGGGAACAGAACCAAGCGTGGTGACACATGCCTTTAATCCCAGTACCAACCATAGAGACCTGGAGGTCTGTACAGAAAGGCAGTGACAAGGAAATGAGGTAGCTGGGCTAAGAGCCAATGAGAGGACAGAACAGCAAGACAATAAAAGCCTGGGTAGACAGAAAGTCATGGCATTTTGGAAGTGCAGAGCTGGTGAGGTAAGGTTGGTTGGTGGCTCTCACTATTTCCTTGATCTCTAAGGCTTTCACCTCTATATTTGGCCCCATGTTTTTTATTTAATAAGACTGCTTAGAAATTCATCTACACACCCCATCAGAAGCATTTATGTTCCCCCTCTTTTCAATCTTACTATTGTATCACCAACTCCAGATGATGGAATAACAGGGTAGAAGTCTCATGTGTTCTAAATGTGGAGCTAACACATGTCTAGGGTGACCACAACCTGCCCAGGTATCAGAATCCTAAAAATCAGAAGTTCAAAGTCAGTCTCAGCGACTGTGATGGTTAGTTTTGTCACCTTTATACAACCTTAAATCACCATGGAATAGGGCCTCCATGAGGGATTAGCCAGATCAGGCTGAACTGTGGCCATGTCTTTGGGGAATTGTCTTGATGGATGTGGGAAGGACCAGCCTGAAGGTGGGCAGCACCATTCTCTGGTTTGGGACCCTGAAATGTGTAAGAGCAGAGGAAGTTGACTGAGCACTTGGCACACCTACATTTATTCTCTACCTGTTATGGGATGTGATATGACTAACTGCCTCAAGTCCCTGCCCTGACTTCCCCACAATAGTAGACCCATAACTGTATATAACCTATAACCTATAACAATAACTGTAGGCCAAATTAACTCTCTCATATATGTTGCTTTTTGTCAGGGTATTTTATCACAGTCACAGAAATGAAACTAGAAGAGCTACCTAGGGAGTTAGAAACCAGCCTAAGACACATGAAATACTGTCTCAAAATGAATAAATAAACAAACAAGTGCCCAGTTTTTCAACAATTTTAATTCCTTGATCCTAAGTCTCTCAGAAAGTTAATGTAAAAATACAATACCTCTATTTTCTTTTACCTCCAGGTTTACTGAGGTATAAGTGACACATAAGATTATACCAGTTCAAGGTGTAGAATGTCTTCATCTTTATTTGCTAGTCTATCAAAGTCCTCAAAACTCATCCCACAGATAGTTTTTTTTTTAAATAATAGAATATAAATTGCTTCATTATTCTAGTCTGGCACTGTTTGGGAATTGGAGCCTAACTGGAAAAATTGGCCCTGGCAAGGCTGACCTTAAGGTTTGTAACTCTTTATCAGTTACCATTCTTTCTCTGCTATCTGTTCCATGGAGATGTGAACATGCGGCCTTGAGCACCTGCTGCCCCAGGCTGAGGCATCTGCCATCATTCCTTTCCCACTCTGATGGATATGGTCTCAAAGCATGAACAAAATAATCCTTCTTTCTTTAAATTGAGACTAGTCAAAAGGTTACAAAAACAAGAAGATGCATTAGTCAGTATGAACTGCTTCAACAAAAATAACACATCCCAGGAGGCCTGAACAATTGAAATTTACTTCCCACAGATCTGCGGTTGTAAAGGTACGCATCAAGGCAACACAGAGCTCCCCATCTTGTAAGTGCTTTCTTGGAAAGTTTGCAGTTAGCTATCTTCTTATTACACCCTTGCATGGCAGAGAAACTGGGCTTTGGTCTCTTTCTTTGCTAAGGACCTTGTCTTAGTTGCTTTTCTATTGTGTAATAAAATACATAATTCAAGGTGCTTTCCATCACGGCAGAGAAGGAAGGACAGAAGGTGCTTGAATCAGTTGGTCACATTTCGTGCAATCAGAAAGAAGAAACAATGGATGTTACCCCACCTCACTTTATCCTTTCATGTGGTCCAGAATCCCAAACTGTGGAACTGTCAACAGGTCTTTCTACCTCAATTAACCTCAACAAGATAATCCTCCAGAGGCACCTCTAGAGGCCCATCTCCCAAGTGTTTCTCATTCTTGCCAAACTGACAATTAAGGTTGACCATAATAGGTGCTGATCCTATCATGGGGGCTCTGTCAATCAAGACATCAGCCAAATATAATTAACCTTGAAGATCCCGCCTCCTAATGCCATCCTGTTGGGGATAAAAGTTTCATTACTTGGATCACAAACAGAAAACCAATAACACAAGGGTGATGTCTAAAATGTTTAAAGTCTTTGGAAAAGTAAGAGTTCATAGTACAAACACAACAGCAGGTAACAGAACAGAACAAGTGGCTTGAAAATTCCTAGTCTACTTAGATGTTAGTCCCAGATTCTGATGTTGATGAAAGGTTTCCTGCAACCCTTACTTGCTTACATTTAAAATCAATAAATCGTGGAGGAAAATTATCCCATAACAACATTGTTCAACTCAAAAATCCAATATTATATTAGAAACACATGGAATAATTTAATCTATAGATACAATTATTTTTAAGACAATGTATCTGAATTCTTCTCATTTATAGCTTACTGCAAGAGGCCACCAAACAGAATCCAATGTAACCCTTCATTTAGATGACAGTCCAAGGACCCTGAAAAGTCATTTACTTACTGAATTGCCTCCTTTTAAGACCATACAGACCAGTTACTGGCCAAGAGGAGACTTTTGGTGTTGAAATGACTATAGGAAAATAATTGTCACATAACTCCTAGACACCCATTGAAAAGAACTTCCTCATATTCAATCATTATGTGCATTTAAAAACCTTTCCCTTCTACTTGATATGGGATATTTAAACATAGCAAATTGCAATTTGTGTCACAAAACTAAACACTCAGAATACCTTGATTTCTGATGAAACTGTCTGACTTGAGATTCGTACGAATCCAAGTCTTATGAACTTGCTTAAGATGGCTTATGAAAGACATTTCTGTGAAAGTTGCATGACCAATTTAACTACTGTGATATACCCAGAGCATGAGTTCATTCTCTGAGTTTTAAAATATCCATTTTTTCTCTTGCATTCAGCACTCCACAAACAACTGAATGAAGTTTGTGATGCTTTTTTATCCTTGCCTTCAAATGCTAAGAATGTTAGATTTCTGATTCTATATGCTAATTTTATGTTCTCAGCACTAGATCTACTCGTGGATGGTGGATGATTTTGATTAACTCTGAACAGAACCAGACTCCACGTAAACCTGGCATCTTAGACATTTTCCACATGGGGAGCTGATTCGTAGAAGCAAGGCAAAAAAAAAAAATTCTTTCGAGTTTGTGGAACAATAAAAGACCATGGAGACAGATTCTCAGCCTCAGATATAGCTGCCTTCAAATTTTAATTCTGTCAACTCATAGTTGACCTTGAACAATTTTGCAAACCTTCTGAATCTGATTATTTCCTATAAACAAACTGTAGAATGACATCATTTAGTGTGCAGGTATGCTATGAGGCTCAATTAAACAGCATATGCAAACAGATGGCTTAGCATTGGCCTGACATAAACTGACTCCATGCTGCAACACTAGCTCCCTTCCCTCCATCTTAAGGACTATAGGGTTAGCTGAATAATTCCATGTAGCACAAGAAATAGGATTATTTATGATGATTGATTAATTAAAACCTCTTCTTCAGAAAGGGAAAAGTGAGACAATCAGGGTAACATCAATATTCTATGAAATTCTGTGAAAGAGTACATAAGAAATTGACTCAAGGAGCTAAACAAGGACCCATCTGTCCTCACAACTTGTCTACCAGTCATAAAGAAGCATTTTGGAGGAGGTCATAAGGGCTCTTCTTATACCAGCATATCCCACTTCCTCTAATAAAATGGCAATTTTATATAACCCTGTCTTAGACAGATGTGTATTTTATACTAGGCTTAATCTTGTGGATAGTTCTATTACCTATATTGTTTATGGGTTTCTACTGTGTCCACTCTATATTTAATTTAATGTAATATTTTTAAAATACTTAACAAATCTTTCCTAACTTTATAAACCTAGACACTGACATGAGCAGTTGGCAAAAGTATGGGCTGACAGCTCCCATTTAGGAGGCCCAAATACCCTACCTTTAGATCAGAGGCTCCAGCTCTTCTCTCTCATTCAATCACATGACATATTCTGAAAACTCCAGAGAACCAATTGCACATATCAACTCCCTCCAACCTATCCTCACCCCCAATCCTAACCTGTGATTAAAATATTCAATCTAAAGGAAAATATTTCTTAAAGTCAGACCAAAACCCCTAGAATACCCAGACCTGGGTAGTTGATTCTGTCTCCTGAGGAAATCCCATGAAATAGTCACAATTTTGGCAACAATAGAATGAAGAATACTGTATTATCTGAAAACTAGATCACTGTAAAGGCATCAGAGTAAGTGGAAAGGTCTGCTTCCAAAACACATATTTATTTACAACCTCTGAAGTAGGCTTTCAGAATAGGGTCTGTGCATGAAACTGAAGGATCTCAATATGAAACCACCCTAGATTTATGGTGGTTTCTAAATCCAATCATTATAGTGCTTCTAAAAAGAAATGAACTGGGCAGTGGTGGTGCATACCTTTAATCCCAGCGCTTTGGAGGCAAAAGCAGACATATCTCTGTGAGTTCAAGGCCAGCCTGGTCTACAAAGTAAGTTTTAGGACATCCAGGACACAGAGAAACCCTGTCTTGAAAAACAAGAAGAAGGAGGAGGAGGATGTAGGGAGAGGAGGAGGGAGGTAGGAGGAGGGAAAGGGGAGGAGGAGGAGGAGGGGGAGGAGGGGAAAGGGGAGGAGGAGAAGGGGAAGGAGGAGGAGGAGGAGGAAGAGAAATGAACCAAGAAGAGTCAAATGTAAAGAAGGCCACACAGAGATGAAGGCAAGGTTGGAGGTGTGCTGCCAGGAGCCAAGGATTGCTAGCAGCTATTGGAAGCTGCCTGGGAGAGAGAACACTTAGTTCTCCGACCCCACAGGCATCAAGCCCATAGACACCTTGGTTTCAGAATTCTGGCCTCCAGAACTGAGTCGGTACTATGCTGTTATTTAAGATCACTTGGTCCATGGTATTTTGTTACAGCAGCCCTAGGAAACCAACTCAGATAGTAAGCACCTGGTGGAGCATGGGTTTTAAGCCGTAGAGCCTTGACTTTCAGGGATGACGTGGGTGATCTTGCAGAGGCCCCTTCTCTTCTGTGTAGTACCTTCTGACTGAGTACATCATACAATACATTCAGGGAAAATGGTTAAAATGGTCAATATGGGCAGAATATGGAGAAGAGTCAGTGGCATGTAGAAAATGGTCAATCAATATTGTCAACAAACGAAATGACCACAAATTTAGTTTAAAGACCTTGGCCGACTTTTGTGATTCTAGAATCAGGACACACCTCATGGTTGAAATACTCTCAATGAGCCAAGCAGAGGAGGATGACTTTATAGACAGAAAGGTGTGGAAGAAGAAGAGATGGGTCATTTCAAAGCTACTTTTCTTATAAAGATTAAAGCAAAAGGTAATCCTCTATAACATTGGCTACATATTTCTGATTTATGGATCAGTTTTGAACTTTCTCTTGACATCATTCAGGAAGTCATCATGTGTGATTCTGTGTGGGTTTGGTCTGTTGGGCCTGGTATAGAACTAATAACCCGCTACCGATTGTAATGATACTCATTATTGTTAATAGACTAGAGCTCCATATTCTTATATCTTTAAAGCATATAATTTGCCTCCTTCTTCCTAGGAAGATTCTGACAATAGGGAAAAACTATTTTTGAAATACTTAAAAATAAAAATAAATATACATAATAAAGCCATGCTTTTATTATTGTTGTGCTTTCATGTCTATTTAGGGTTCAGTGGCTAGAGAAAATTATAGTGTTTATAGAGAGACTTGTGTATGTGTGTGCTTGTGCGTGTGGCAGTTGTAACCAGATGCTGACTCACACATGCATTTCAGTGCTGCTATAATTACCTTCCACAAAATAAACAGCAAGATAACTGACAGATGCTGTTAGAATAATAAGACAGAAGGCTGGCTTATTTTGATGCTCTAGAAAAAAAATTAAACTCATAACTGATCCAGTCTATCTGTGTGGGACAGTGACAAACAAAACATTCCTTCTCCCTTTATTGTCTGTCTTCTTGACTGTCTTCGCTCTAGCCCCGAATATGGACTCTGCCTATCTGAAGTTCTCCACTGTGATGGGAAGAACTGATGTCTGCTCCACCTAACCATCTCACAGGAGACGGGTCACCACACTCTCTGAGCATCCGAGTTCCCATTTCAGCATCTACCTGCTGAAATTTATGGAGTTCAGAGAGCAGCTATACATGAAGCAGACATGAAGCTGAGCTATAGATGCTTCCAATTTACCTCAGTGTAGAATATTAAAACTCCCACATATATGGTAAAGGACCCTATACATGTGCAGAAATGAAAGGATTATTACTGTCATTTGGTACATTAACTCCTTGTCTTTCATATGGACAGTCAAGCCATGGCAAAAGTTCAGGAACTTTTTAAAGAAATGGTTCACAGCCCAGAAATAGTTTATCCTGAATTGCTTTGACATAATTTATCTTAACAAAGATTTGGTCAGATTCTACAACTTACTTTAAATATGTAACATAACATCTAGCCGAAGAGACATTAGAAATCGTTTGACAGGCTGGAGAGATGACTCAGCAGTCAAGAAAGCTTCCTGCTATCCAGAGGACCTGAGTTTGGTTCACTTGCACCCATACTGGGCAGCAGCTCACAACCACCTGCAACTCCAGCCTCAGAGGATCCGACTTCCCCTTCTGCTGTCTATAGGACACCTGCACCCATGTACACACGCAGACACACAGATCCACTCACACACACACACAAAGACACACACACAAACATACACAGAGATATGATAAATAGATGAGATAGATAATTTTTAGTAAAAGTATTTGAAAATGTTCTATCACAAAGAAGTTACCTGTGTAGTTTAAAAAAAAGAAAAAGAAAACTTGAAAATTCTACTGGTTTTTTCAACCTCAATGTGAAGTTGCGCATCCGACCACCTCCCTTTTGTGGGTGATTTAAGTCCTAAGCAGATGTGCTCCCCAAACACACGAAACAGAGTTAATACCTTGGTATGTAGTGACTTTGACTCACTTTCTGATGGTCTCCTCTAAATCAGTTATTTTTAATTTAATTTTAATCCTTTGAAGAAGTCTAGTTTTAAACTGTGTAGCCAGTCTTTTCCATATATGGATTAAGTAATTCCAGGACTTTCGTAAGAAAAAATGATGTTGTAATTTTGACTCCAAAATAATACTGCCTATCTATATGGTCAGTCTTGTTGGGGCGTGGTGATTCATACATGTACTCAGCAGTAACATTATGAATGTGAAGCCAGCCTATAATACAGTGAGAGTCTGTCTCCAAAAAAGGCATAAATAAATAAATATTAGTATCTCCCAACAGTGTATGGACACATACGTTTATATATTGGGAAGTAAATTTATAATGCTAAAGTTGAGTAGAAAATGGCATGAAATTCTTATGATCTTATTTTAGCCTTTTATTTTCACCAAAAATAAGATCAGTGCTCATTAAAAATATGAGGCTTACAAAAGGTCAATAATCATTTTTATCTCATATAGGAACATCTTAAAGTATTGAGGCCAGTTTTCTAAATTGTTCTATTTCCCCTCCAAATTTAACTTTTCTACAAGGCAGCAATCGCAAATCTTTAGAATCTCTTCACTTACTCTTAAAAGGAATCATCACAAAGCAAACTTCTGTACATTTGAACACTTTCTCATCTCATTTGATGCCCACCATAGCCTGGATTTGTGTAAAATGATTCTTGATTCCTTTAGAGAGACTGGAGTTTGGTGAAATCAAAACATGCCATATTTTATTGGGAAACACAGCATGGATGGGTTAGAAAAGGTTAATCAGTTAGTTTTTCTGAAATCTGTTGAATCAATTAGAATTTCTTGGTGATGTAAATAACTATTGTTTATTGATCAACAGTTGAACATTTCTCAAAATTAAAACTATACAATAAAAATTAGCATTTTCCTTCTTCAGGAAAAAAAGGTCAAGATTTTAAAAAATCTTAATTGAAAAATTAATTAATTAACTGAGAAAGAAGAGAATGAGGAGGAAGAAAAAGAAATAATTAACAGAAAAGTCCAAACCTCAGGTAAAATGCTTGAAAAGCTGTAGGGATGGACAGATTTCAGGAAAAGTGGTACCTCCGGCCAAGACTTCAGGATTCTAGTAAGGACATGTTAACATGAAAACTGGGAACATGGCCATCTACTGTAAGGGTTGCACCCTGTTCAGCATGACCCAAGTATATCAGTGGGAGTTGGGAGAAGAATGGGCAATAGAAAAGAAAGTGGATGAGGAAGGGAAGGTTTCCCTAAAGGGTGTTCTTGAAGAGTCTTCTGCTCTGGAAATGCCAATAAACAATTTAGTTTGTCAGTGGGTGGGTCACAAGGAGGGTGTGGGTGGGTCCAATGGGGAGGGGTTGCTGAAATTATGGGGAAATGTCTATCTTTATGTCATAGCTGGTGAATTAGAGAAAAAGAATGCAGCTGCAAACTACAAGCCATCAATGTGTTTACCTTGAAACTAGAAAATTCCAGATGACTGAGGTGGAAAATTCCACCTTCATAAGGCCTTTCTCCATGACTGGTATGCTGGTTATTAAAATATCTAACCTTTAATGGCAGCATGGGCTGTTTTTAGACATTTGCTATTTCTATGAGTTATGTATGTTATAGAATTTAATCACAGTACTGACTAGGTGCTTCAATTTACCTGAATATAGAATATTGAAACTCCCACACACATTGCAAAGGACTCTATTTATGTACAGAAATAAAAGGGATATTACTGTCATCTGTTACATTAACTCCTTGTTTTTTTATATAGGCTTTCATGGCTTTCTAGTCTTATCCACAGTCATCACATACCCCAAGTCATCTCTACTGGCCAGACTAAATATGGAGTCTATTCTAAACCAGTAAAGCTGACCTGAGCAACAGCTTCCTTCATCCTCAATTGGCTAAGTGTGACATTATAGGAGAGGTGGATCACCATCCCTCCAATCACAGGCAGCATAGGACCTGGAATCTGTTAAAGAGGCAGGCTTCTGAAGGCAGAGCTCCCCACCACCTTCACCACACATGCTCATGTCTGCAGATGTAGAGCTTCTCAGCCATGGCCTTGTCATGTCTCATGACGTTAACTATCACTCACATGAAATAAGACAACCACAGGACATCAAAAGCTATAGAAAGGAACCTTAGCAGGGAACTTCTGTTTCTGCATTGGTCCTTTGGATTCCCTTCCCAAAAGCAACTGCTTTGTAAAATGTGAATGCACATTGCCTGAAACGATAAGTTAACAATAAAAAAGACTAAAAATTAAATCCTGTCAGAAGACATTAAAGCAACATATCGAATTGAGCCTTGACTCGGATAATCTGCCGAACCCTAGTGATCGTGAGTGAACGACCTTTAACGACCTCATGGTGGTCAGACAGAAGGAAACCAGACCACAGGCTTCTGTAGGAACAGGCTGGGGATTGAGAGACTGCCCAGGGTTTGTCTGATAAAATTATTCCACCAAGTTTCAGTTGAAAGATGAACTAGACATAAATCACTTCATATCCAGTAGACTGCAAAGGAAATTGTCTGGTTTGAAACTCAGTGCTAGAGCTGCTAAACATTTCTTTGAGAATTCCTGAATAAGAAATAGCTCTTGTATTAATCTGCAGTCTGGATTAACAATACAGATAATGTGGAAAAACTGAAGCCAAGGAAAAGTTTAAGTGGTACAGATACAGCACTGGGGATGACCTCAGTGATGCAGCATAGGCCAGACACGGGATTCCTGGGGCTCCATGGGGGGGGGGGTGTGAGAGAGGGGGCAGTGACAGACAGACAGACAGAGACAGAGAAAGACAGGGAGGCAGGGAGGGAATATGAATGAGGACAGATATTTTCTCAAGGCATTTGAGCAAAAGCAAGACACAAGTACTTTCCAGAGGAACACATCGTCATTGTGAGGGTTCAAAGAATTCTCTCAGATAAAGATCCAAGCTCAGGGTTTAAAAAGAAAAAAAAATATGAGAAAATACATTAGTGTGAACGAATCTGAGAAACAGGGATAGATTTATACAGGAAATGACTTAAGGAAACAGACAAATGCTCTAGCTAAGACAAAAAAATTCAAAATTAATTCAGCCATGAATTCCTTATAAAAACAAAACAAACAAAAACCAAAAGACCAAAAAAAAGGAAGGGAGATGATTCAGTGAGTGAAGTTCAGATTCTCCACATCCACACAAAAAAGCACATACCTACAATCCCAGTGCTGGGAGAAACAGGCACAAGAGGTTAGCCAGTCTAGGCAAATCAGCAAGTTTCAGTATCAATGAGAGACCCTGGCTCAAAGAATAAGGTGGGAAGTTATAGAGGACACCTGTTGGAAACCTCTGACCTCCACGTGTATGTGTACATACATTTATTCACACCTATACACATATGCACACACACATGAACATATACTTGTACACACATGTTCACAAGCACACACAAAAGAAACAATACCACTAAAATGCTCTCCTGTTAGTTATTTCTGCTCTGTCTTACTGCCTTTTTCTTATGGACAATCCTCATTATACCTGGATTATTACAATATCTATATTTTCTACTCCCATAATCCACCCAGCACACTATTCCCAGAGTCATCCACACAGATCAGTTTTGTCACATCACATGACTGATCCAAACCTTCACCTCATACCTTAATTCTAGCAATGTCACTGTGTCACTACATTCTTTCATAAATGCCCACTCAGTGGAGCATCCAGCATTCCCTTGCCCACACTGTCCTTGTCAGATGGAATCATCTCCCCCTGTCATTAACTGGGTGGAACAGAAGGAGACAAAACATAACTCAGGAGTTGTAATCATAGATTGACCTTTCCCCCCTCCTATTTAAATTTATTTGGGGCAGTTGGCTGTTCTTCCTCTGTCCCAAAGTGAAAATTCAGGAACTTCCAATAGTGACTTCAATAGTCACTATCAGTCAGTTATTAATAAAGTCCCTTCTGCTACTCAAGGTCACTGTCTTAACTTAATAATACATAAAGGACATCAGAACTCTAGCCTTACCATGAGCTCTAGGTAGGAAGCACGCTCCGCGTCAAGTCACTGGCACCTTCTCTTTGTCTTTGATTAGCTCTTGTCCTCCCCCTCACCTCACTCACAGGAGTTTCTGAATCATCCATGATGGAAGCAAGGGGAGAGGAGGAAGAGGATGGGCAGAAGCTCTTCCCTGACAGACGCTGTCATCATGACCTAGCATGAAGACTTCTTAGACTGCACAGTCATTTAAAACTTGTTTTCTTTTCCAGCAATTGTGTCCGTCAGCTTACCATTGCTATAACAAATACCCAAGGGAATCAACCTAAAAGGGTTTGCGTGGGATCATAGTTCTGGCTCAATACCGGTCACACGGAAGGTAGCTCAACTCATGATTCCCTCTCCTAAGTCGTGTTCTGTCTCCTGTGAGCTTCCTGTGTTGACGACAGCAGGGGATGATCCTATCTGACAAGGGGAATGTGGGCAACAGAATGTTGGAAAGCTCCATATACTTTGTGGCCCCTTGTCCCTGTTGTTTTGGGACCTGTGCAGAGACAGCCCACTGTGATCACAGCACATTGACAGAGGAAGCAAAGACAGAGAACAAACAGGGGATGCAGTCCCAAGATCCCCTTCAAAGGCACCCACTGAGATCCCTTCATCTCCCTGTAAGCCTTGTCTCCTACACATTCTAACATCTCCCAGTAGCACACAGGCTGTGGACCCAGCAATCATCTAATGGGCCTGGGAAGGACTTTCAAGATACCAACTATAAAAGGTAGACGCTTGGCTACTTTGGAGCCGCTTTGCAATTTCTAATCTGAAGCTACCTTAGTGGCATCTTCACTCAGAATGTTTGTTGCTGTTTCTCTTCTTCAGAAGAACTGGAGGCAGGCCCTGTGGCCCTCAAAAGACAGAGCCTGAAAACCACACCATGTTTCTCTCTCTGAATCTACTGAATCCAAGGGAAACATCAAGCTCTGTTCATTCCTATAAGCGCCTGGAATGTGGTTTGTCTCCACTTCAGAAATGACTCCTTTATTCTGCTGCCAGTCTTTTTTTTTCCTTCAGATTTCTCAGATGACTGCCAGACACGAGTCTTCTGTGAACCTTGTTATTAACTCAGGGAACATGTAGTACGTTCTCCAAATAGTCAATAAGGTGCAGGTACCTCATGCCAGAGCAACCCATAACTCAAGAGCAGCTCCTCAGAGCTATCCATCTTTTCCCTCCAGTCTGCCAATCTTCTATACCTTTGACAAGATGGGTGTCCTTCATATAACCCAGGTAACATTTACAATTCCTGTGAAATGCAGGTTTTGTTGTTTATTTTGCAGCTCAAACTTACATTTTGGTTTCTTGTTATAAATAACTACCTAAAACTGTCCACTCCCAGATCTGATTCTCTGAAATCATCAGGTTTTCTACAACTTGCCACACCAATTGGAGCTGTTCCATAAAGTTCCACAGCCCATGTTCCATTTGACCCATAACACCTTGCATGGTTATTCTAGATTTTGCAGAGTTCTTACTATTGTGATTGTGTTCAGCACATGGAGATTCTTCCTGAGCTATTCTTTCTTGTGGAAAACATGCATGGTTCTCTTAATGAGGCAGAGTGTCTAAGAATGCAACTCAATGGCAGGGCACATGTTTAGTACATGTAAGGCCCTGGGTTCAAGTCCAATACCCACCCTCCCAAAAAAGAAATGAGAGAATAAAAAGCAAAATATGGGAATGTTTGTTTGTGGGCGTGCATGGAGGCTTGAGCTCAGTGATGGGTGTCTTCAAAACTTGCTTCTCCTCCATCTTGCTTTTTGAGATAGAGTGTTTGTTGAACCTGGAGCTCATCTGGCTAAACTGGCCACTAAGTCCCAGGAATCCTTTGGCTCACAGAAAGCTTTTTGTTGTTTTTTAATGTGCTGACCCAAAGGGGAATTAACTGAGGAGTCCAGGAAAAGCAGCAAGAAGGGAACAACCATCAGGCATGCACACCTGGGTCTAGGAAAGTTTGTTGAATGAACATTCATCACATGAAAGAGGAGAGAAATGAAGAAGCTGGGACTCTATACACCAAGCATTTTAAATGTGCACTTTCTTTGAAAACTTGAACCCCCCAAAGACCTAGAAATCTAGGAAAGTAAAAATGTTTGAATTCAACCTTCTTTTTGTTCAGCTTTACTGGAGCATAGCTGACATAGAGAAAGTGTAATTTGAGTCCAGCATCTGTGTGTGTGTGTGTGTGTGTGTGTGTGTGTGTGTGTGAGAGAGAGAGAGAGAGAGAGAGAGAGAGAGAGAGAAACAGAGAGAGACAGACAGAGAGACAGACAGAGACAGAGACAGAGAGTTAGTGGGCATGTTTTTTTGTGGGCATACATGAAGGCTTGAGCTCAGTGATGGGAGTCTTCAAAACTTGCTTCTCCATCTTGCTTTTTGAGATAGAGTGTTTGTTGAACCTGGAGCTCATCTGGCTAAACTGGCTGGCCATTAAGTCCCAGGAATCCTCCTGTCTCCACTTCCCCAGTGCTGGGACTGCAGGTGCACACCACCATGCCCAGTTTTTGCATGGGTGCTGAAGATCCAGTCTGGGTCCTCAAGCTTGGGCAGCAAGCGCTTTGCCAACAAACTATCTCCATCCCCTGAGGCCAACATTCTTCAATAAGATCTACTTTACTAAAAGTTAAAGGGCCAGAAAGCATCTCTATTTAATATATATGCCACACATAAAATATAATTGTGCATACTTGGCATACTAAATAGTAAAATCATAAATTAATAACCCTCTTAGCATATACATTTATCAGCTTAAAATCTGTAACACTACATCTTAATACTTTAAAGTTCAATGATTGTTTAGTTCCCATTTCTTTATGATCCTTGAAAATCATTGTTTGCTATTTGTAAAAGGACCAGTTTCAACCTTGAAAAACAGATACTGATAAATTTACAGATTACTGGTTATCATGTTTTAATAAGTATTTGGATTTACATACTGTGCTGATCTGTTTTCATTCTCAACTTGGCACAACCTATAATCATCTTTGAAGAGTGCCTTAGTTTGGCCTGTGTGGCACTGTGTTGATTTTTTAGTTGATGTGGGAAGAGCTGGACCCTTGTGGGCATCACTATTCCCTCCTCAGAGGATCCTGAACAGTACACAACAAAGTTAGCTGAGAACAAGCAAACAAGCAAGCAGGAATGTGTGGATTTTGCATTCTGCTCTTGACGATGGATGTGATGTGACTATCTACTTGAGTTCTGACTTCTCAGTAATGTTCTATGATCTGGAACTGTAAGCCAAATAAACTCATTCTGCCTAAAGTTGCCTGGTGCTAGGATATTTTATCACACCCACTGGAAATGGAACGAGGACCTATCCAAGTCCTTAGCTGCGTTGTCATCGGTCTGTGTTCTTCATTATGTAACATTTTTATTTTTAAAAATCCCATTTATTAGGATGAAATGGGCTTTAGATTTATAGAGTAGTGAAAAATGTAAGATGAAGATCATTTTTCAACTAAATCTGCCAGATAACTTTAAATACTTATAATCACAAGTTAAGTGATATTAAATTTCAGAATCAAATATTTTGGAAAAGATGAGCTATTCTTAATCATGGTAGAAATCCTCATTATAAAATAATCTGTGGGTCATTACTTAAGTTGTAATATATAGGCTGGTGAGAAAGAACAGAAATAAAAACAAAAGCCAGAATTATCTCCTAATGTGGAACCTAAAATAAATAGTCCAAAACAGTAGTAACCCAGACTGTAGAATATCAACACCAATTCCCTATTAATCATTGATACCTACAAAGTCTCGTCTATAGTTGTTTTGTGATATGGAAACTTACCAGCTATTTGGGGGATTAGTTGTAGCAGCAACAAGGACTAGAATGGACGTTTTACCTCATAATGAGAACCAAAGAACTTCTTAAGAAAAATACATTCACTGCAATATTCCACTAAACTATTTAATTGAAAAAGGCAAGTTTAAAAATCAGTAGTTAATTTGGTGCTTCAAATAGGCTTGTATAGGAAGTCACAATGAGAGATCATTCTTACCCGTATTTATTTGTACAAGAGAACCTGTATTTATCTTACCTTTTTCCTTTAGCTTAAAAGCAGTCCCAATGATTGAAAGAACACAGGAATGGACGTTCAATAGGAAAACCAAGGGTTAGATTTATTACTGTGTCCATGTGAGTAAGTCAGATTCACAGGGAATCTGAATTCCTAAGTTGCACATGGACATAAAATTATCTTCATCTACTAATGTTGTTGAAATCTCAAGAAGGCAGTGTATGAAAAAGATGCGTAATATATTATGTGAGACATGATCTTAACCATGCTTTCCATATTGTGGTGGTTTGAAAGAAAATGGCCCCCAAAGGGAGTAACACTATTAGGAAATGTGACCTTGTTGGAGTAGGTGTAGCCTTGTTGGAGAAAGTGGGTCACTGTGGGAGTGGCCTGAGATTTCCTATGCTCAAGTTACACCCAGTGTCACAGTTCAGTTCCTGTTGCCTGTGGGTTAGGATGTAGAACTCTTCAACCCCTTCTCCAGCACTGTGTCTGCCTGCATGCTACCACGTTTCCCGCCATGATGAGAATAGACTAAACCTCTGAAATTGTAAGCCACCTAAATTAAATATTTTCCTTTCTAAAAATTGCTGTGGTCATGGTGTCTCTTCACAGCAGTTGAAACGCTAATTAACACACATCTATTGCCTGTTTCCACCTTTGGGCACATCATCAGATCCTGTCTGCTTTAATTCCTTCCTTTGTTCAGTGAGGCAATTGATTTATGAAGATCTTTCCATTTTTGTGAGTCTCTGCTCTCCATTTTTGTGAGTCTCTGCTCTCGTACCGAAAGCACTCACGAGGAATTTCTCTAACACGCTTTTGTTTCCTTTGAAAGTAACATTTACTCATTAGGTGCTCGTGATTAATTTCAGATTCTGTCTTGCATGTACAAGAAAAATCATGTCTTTGGCACAAGCAGGCTCACATCCCTTATAAAACGAAGTATGGTATTAATTTATTAACTACACAGCAGAACATCAAATGTTAAGCACAGGAGAGTGGCAATCATGAAGAATTATGAGAATCATGGCGTGGTAAGAAATCTGAGCATAGAGCTAACATTAGGAAAGAATCTGCTCTGGAAACAAAGACAAACAGCCTTGCTGCATTACTTATCATCTGTACTAGAGTCCTCACAATTCATACAAATGACATATTGCAGTAACGCTGGGGCACCACTGCCCCGGGCTGGAAAGTTGGCCACTCATTTCATTACTTATTTTTCTGCAATGCAAAGCTTGAACTTTGTCTATACTACAACCAAACTTAGGTTGGGTGGCATAAACCTACTCCGCTAAGTACCACTGAGAGGAATGTCTGCCTGTGTCATTCACGGGTGTACTCCACACACCTAGACCAGTGTCTAGTACACTCAACATTGTGAATGTGTTGCACAGATGATCTGGCTTCCATTTTCTGTCTTGGTCTTGTGTGTGTGTGTGTGTGTGTGTGTGTGTGTGTGTGTGTGTGTGTGGTCTGCATCAGATGTTTTCCTCAGTTGCTCTCCATCTTATTTTTTTGAGACAGTGTCTCTCACTGATCTGGCAGTCAGCAAGCTCCCAGACTATATATTTGCACATATAGTCCCAGATAAGGTTATAGACACTGAATTGGCAATTAAATTGCTCTTCAGTGAAAAATAATTAAGTAAATAAGATATAATTAGAGATAATGGGTGGCTGTTTTATGCTACTATGAAGAGTATTTCAAAAATGGAAGCTGCTTGTTGTGGTGGCTCATTTCAAATAGGAAAAGCATGCTAAAGAGACAGAGGCAGAGGGATCATCACAAATTGGATGCTTGCTAAGACTTTACCTTGGGTCAGCAAGATGACTTAACTGGTAAAGGTGTTTGCAGCCAAATATGAAAACCTGAGTTGTATCCCTGGAACCCACAGTGTGAAAGGCGAGAACTGTGTTTTGCAACTTGTTTTCTGACCTCCATATATGGCCATGTACACAACACACACACACACACACACACACACACACACACACACACACACACAC
>CABHPQ010147240.1:0-13453 GCA_902168405.1 Peromyscus aztecus
CCATGACTTAAATGAACAAAAAGTTCAGTGAAATAATACCTCAAGTGACATTTAGGCTTGACTCACATTTAGAATGCCTGGTACCAGGCAGCAGCCAAAGCTCACAGTTTCACACAAGTATAGCTTCTTCTCTTCTCTCAGGCCAGGTTCTCCACATCTGGATGGAAGCTAAAGAGCCAGCTTCCATTTTCTAAGGTCCCACTATCTGCCTGTGGCTCTACAAGCAGAGCCCAACTCAGAACATTCCACTCCTCTCATTTGTGAGGTTCAAACTACAGACTATGGAGACATGTTTTTGCAAAACACATTCTCAGAAAGCAACTCAGGTACCACCTGCTCCACGCTCCCCACTAATCCACACACTGGAGCACCTTGCTTCTCCTGCTATCGCCATGATGGGTTTGTCAGACAGATTCCCCTTTCCACAATGGTGGTCAGACACTTGTCACTGAATGGTCCCATCAAAAGTCTCTAGAAGGTTTGAGCCGAAAGGCAATCATACCCACCCCTCCCCACTATGAGAGAACACACAGCTCAGCCCTCTCCAAAGAAATTCTTTTTGAAATCACCATCCCTTCAACTTCCAACCCACTTGTTCCTTCACACCCTTGAAGAGAGTGAGGACATTAGAGCCATGAAACCAGTTTCTGGATATTTCCTGGGCTGTCTTTAGCAGCCAATACTCAGCCAACTCAGACCCTTGCCTCTGGTTTCAGAAGTTAAAGAAAAGGCAAGAACAATTTTGTCTGGGGAGATTAAGGGATATGAACATGTGGGGATGGGAACGTTCCACTGAATGAAAAGGAAGGTGTCACAGAAGAGTGCCGTGACTGACTGTAGGCACGGGAACATATGGTCAAGTTTCAACGACAGGAGTCCCGTGGGGCGGATAAAGAATCACTGACTAACTACTGTGGTCCTTGACCCTGGGAACATTTTTCCTGGGACATTTTTATTGGGTATTTTAGATTGTATTGTTTTCTATATTTTATTGATGTGTAAACAAACTTTGAGAATCTTGGATGTGCTGTTAATTATTTGGGTTCCTCAAAATGTGAGCGTATGAGACACTTGGAATTGAACCATCTCACTCTTGAAGTTCTGGGGAAGAACATGCATGTACCCCAGTGGAAGACAGCTCAGAACACGGCCACTCAAGGATTCCCCCACTCTACTCAGATGCTTAAAATGCCTCTGCCTTGGATCTAGCATGGTGAGAATACAGGGATGACCTCTATTTCTTTGAACTTGAATTTAACTCGACAATTTGGACTTTGTCTGGACTTTAATTCACAAAGACTAAATACTTTGATTTTGGTCTTTAATCTCTTTGGGATTTTTAATCTCTAAATTCTCCCCTAGAAATTTGATAATGGGAAAGGTTTATATCCAAATTGGGGGCATCTTATTTTGGCATTTATTATTGAAGAATCTTCATGCATTTTTTATTAGCTCTTTATGCATGTTATTATTGAAGTATCTTCACGCTGCTATTAAATCTCATTACAGAACCTCTGATGAGTTTATTGGGCCATGTGGCTGGACATAAATTTGGACTGGAAATAGAATAGGCTCTGAACTTTCAGCCTTGGGCATAGCATATCTTTGAAGTTGATTTCATTAATGTACTGCTGGGGTCCAAGAGCCTTACGGGAGCAAAATCAACCCTGTCTTACGATGGTCCCAGGAAGATCCAGGTGGGATCAGGGATGTTGGTGCTGGGGAGCAGCCTGATGTTAGAGAGGCAGGACAGCAGGGATTGGCAGCTCCTTCCTTACTTGGAGAAGATGATCATGTCTCTGGTTTATGGGCACTAAAAGAGAAGCTTAATTAGTTAAAACACATGTACACACACACACACACACACACACACACACACACACGGGAATGCTCATTCCTTCTGTGATGGCTAATTTTCATTATCAACTTAACTGGATCTAGAATCATCTAGCATAGATACCTCCAGGAGTTTGTGTGAAGACACTTCTAGAGAGGACTGAGCAGAAAAGGCCCACCCTGAACATAAGTGGCAACATACCAGTAAGCTGGGGACCTGGGGTGAATGAAGTAGGGGAGAGGAGGAAGCCAGAGAAGCAGAGGAGTGCCAGCATTGCCCTTGCTCTCTGCTTCCTGGTCCACAGAGATGGGCGTGAGTAGCCTCATGTTCCAGCCACCATGCCTGCTACATCATGGAGTTTGTCCTAAAACAACATGCCTTTTCAACCTTAAGTTGCATCAAAAACAGCAACTAATGCACCTGACTCCTCTGGCTTCCTTGAGGAGGAGCTTCCTGAAGCCATACTCGGGGCACCTCTCTGCTTTCCTCCGCTCTTACTTTCCGTTTGTGCTACCCATTCTCTCCCCACTTTCCGTTCCCTCTCCCTCTCTCTTCTGGGATGTGCTGCCTTCGGTCCCTGCAGGGAGCCATGGGACAAGATGAACATAAACTCTACCGTGGAAGCTCCAAGTTTTGCTGGAGATCAAATCAGTTCCAGAGTAGAAAAGCCATTTGTTTTGGTCAGATAAGAACGACGCCCTCCCGTTTAACCTTAAAGGGTATGTTTTTGTCTCTGTTTCTCTGGTTCTTGGTTCATCACAGAGATGTTGCTGGAGTTTGGGAGGGAGAAAGCAATGTTCCATGCTTGCCCCCTTAAGCCCTAGTAGCAACCCTTTTGGACCAGTGGCAAAGTGATTTCTCAGCTGTGAACTAACAGTTTTCTTTGGAATGAATTGTGCTCTTTCAATTTTCCACTTCAAAAGCACACACTTTAGCAGAAGTCACTTTACAACAAATGAAGAGAGGAATTTCCCCTGGGGAGAGGGGTTTGATGCTTAGAGGAGGGCAGAGGGGGCAGGCTTAGGAGCATCCATTCCCCCCAACTGGGAAGCCACCAGGGGGTCTTTTTGATATCTTCATCCTCGCAGCCAATAAGGTTGTGGTTTGCAATATGCTAGTGATTAAGCCGTGCTCCAAGGGGCTGAACTGCCTCCTAGAAGCCACAAGTTCAAGAACATAAGCTGGGCTAGAGATGGCTGAGCATGCCTGCCTCATGACGAGGGAGGGAGGGCTGTGTGGGTTTTGTTGAGGGATTACTTCCTCACAATACCTTCTGTCCAAAAACTAAAACAGCAGCAGAGCCATGAGGACAGTATGTTTGACACAGTGACTGACAGAGACCATGCCTCATGAAACCCTTCAGGGTCCAGAGTACTTCTGTCTTCTTCACTGTCTCTGTCTACACTGCCTTCTCCCTCGTCAGCACCACTGTGCTTTCCAGCACACTTTTAGGTTAGTAGGCAGTGGGTTAGGCCTATCATCTCCTCACCACCAACCAGTGAAATATAGACCATTATGAGAACTCCCACTTTTAATGGGGAAACAGACAAATGAAAACAGGGTTGACACAGGTTGAGTATTCTTTACTCCAGAATGCTTGGTATTGGGGGTGCTTCAGATTTTAAATACTTTTTGTTTGTTTGTTTTTCGTTTGGAACATTTGAATATACATATAATAAAATTCCTTTGGGATAGGACTTGAGTCTCAACCCCAATTTTTTTTTATGATTCATATTCTCTCTCTATACAAAGTCTAGAGACAAATCTTAGAAACTATGTATTGTGCATCTGCATTTTTTTCTCACGTGCGTATGTTTCTATTTGTGTGGGAGCACATGCATGCAGTTATGCACACATGTATGTAGAGACCTGAAGTAGACATGGAGAGTCTTTCCTGAGGCAGGATCTCTCAGGTGAGCCTGGAGCTGGCCAATGTGGCTATTCTGGCTAGCTAGCTTGCTCTGGGATCCCCTATCTCTGCCTCTCAGAAACTGGAATTAGAGGTGGCCACCACACCCACCAAGCATTTAGATAAATCCTAGGGATCTGATTGCAGTCCTCACATCTTTGCAGCAGGCACTTTAACCAGTGAGCAATCTCCCCAGTCCTGCACCTACATTTTTGACTATGGCCTGTCATGTGAGGTAAAGTGTGGGATGTTCTACTTGTTTTACGCCATGACTCAGAGTCTTTCATATTTTTATATTTGTGTTTAGAAATCAGTTTTCAAAATTTCAGATTAGAGATGTTTAACTGGCAAATGGTGGAGGCAGAATTCTGATATGCACCGCCGTGACTCTAGTCTGTGCTCCCAGTAAGTACACTTCTCACTGCAGATGCTCATCCTCCGTCTTCTTGGATGCTTCCAGTGATGAGGTGCTCACTAGCCCCTGAGTTTCCCACTGGGCTATTGGGCAGAGTACAATTCTCTCTCACCAGGTCTAGGATTTTCTGCTTGTAGCCACCCCTGTGGCTTCGTGACCCCTATGATGACATATTTGATGGAGGCAGGACCCAGTTAATGCTTTGCCACTAAGCCCTGCGGGATACTGGGAGAGTTGCCATGTAAAAGGCTGACCCATGGAGCTGGCATTCCATAGCATGCTGTGAGGCTTAAAATGGGTGTGCTGGGATCCATAGAACCTTGCCTTCCTGTGGGGTGGACCCTGAGGGATAGCTGAGCAGCCAGCCATGCGCCCCTCCTCTCTCAGCCCTCCCACGGCCTTCCACAGGTGGAGATCTCCATGCTGAGGCTGTACTTCCTTCCCTGCTCTGGGAGGTCTCCCTGCCTGGTGCTGTTTGCAATGTTGTACATCCACCTCTGCAAACCTGCCAAGTGTTCTGGCTGGATGAGGCTGTTCACACTTGGAATGCTTGTTTACCTATCTCCTGCTGAACAAATTTACAAAGTAAACATTTTGGGACATCTCAGAGATTAAAAAAACATCACAACACAGAACTAACACAACTGCATGTCCTCTTCCATCCCCTTGTTTCTAACTAATAAATCAGAGGGTGGGATTAGCACAGCTTCAATTCCTTGGCACCAGCTCAATTCTGGATGCTCTATCCACCCAGCTCCCAACACCAGTCTCTCCTTTAACTCTCAGATGTTCTAGGAGGTGATGGCAAGGAGAACGTGGGCTGCTGAGTCAACTAGACCTGGCTTCAAATCCCAGCTCTGTCTCTCAGTAGCTGTGTGATGAGGTCGCTCCCGAACTTCTCTGAGGTTTGGTTATCTCATGGAACACTAATGTCCATGCTCTATTATTGTGGCAAACTCTTCAAAGACAAGCGATTTCCATCAGTTCACTCGGGACTACTGAATGAAGGGTCAGGAGCGGGACTTGGCAACTGGACCACCAGAGAGGCCCTGCGCTTCCCAGGCAATCCTCAGATCTTTCTGTGCTTTTGTGCCTTCATCTGCTGTGCCTTAACTTAGATATGTTTTCTTTTCTTTCTTCTCTTTCCTCCTTTTCGGGTACTGAGTAATGAGCTTAAGGCTTCATGTATGAAGTATGTTAAGTACCTGTTCTATCACTGATCCCTATGCCCAGACTAATTTTTCTGCCTTTTGAGAGATGTGCCATTGTGATGGGAAGATGGGGAAGGCGTTCAGAGTCTGTTAAAGAAAGGTGAGCAGCTTGATGTGAGTTAATGGCTGATGCTAGTGTCATGGGGTCCCAAGGGAGAGAAAGCACAATTCTAAGGCAGAGAAGCACCCCTACACCTCTGCTCAGTAACTGCCACTGCCCCCTAGCAAAGACCCTGCCTCTGAGGATATCATCATATTCTTCACGCACTGCCCCACAGCAGATGTCTGCAGCATTGTCTCTTGTGTCTTCTCTTCCTTTGGGGACCATCCACTCTTTCTGGAACGTTCCATGAACAGTTGTGGCTTTGGATGCCTCTTCCTGCAATGTCTTCCTCAGCCTCCCCTGATCCAGCACTTTCCAAAAGATGTATTAGTTACTTTCAGGTCACTGCAACCAAGCACCCGGCAGAAAGAACTTCAAGGGGAAATGATTCATCTTGCCTCAAGTTCTCAGAGGGTTCAGTTGGTGGTTTCTCGGCCCCATGAACTTGAGCAGAGCATCATGGCTGCAGCAGCCCATGGCAGAGGACAGTTGTTCCCATGATTGCAGATAGGAGAAAGGAGCATCTGGGAGAGGTCAATACTGTCACAGTGAATTTTTCCTCCAACTAGGCCCCACCTGCTTCTCTTCCCCATCTCTCAATAACACCGTTATTGATTAGGTCAGAACCGTCAGGATTCAATCACTTTCCCTAACCCCATCAGTTAGCAACGAAGTCCCCAGTACTTAAGCCTGTGGGTACACATCTTATTCAAGGCATAGCGTCAGGTGAACTCTGGCTCATCCACCTGAGTGGCTTCTGTTCTCTGTGTGAGTGACTCAGACTCCCCATTCCTTCTCCTTCTGTCCCCCTCTTCTCCAGCTCCCAGGACACAGTACGCACCGTCGCTACATCCTAACATTGTCTAGCCATTGTTTGTTTGCACGGCAGTCTCCCTTGCCAGATTTAGGGCAGGGACTGTGCTTATTCTTCACCGTGTCCCCAGTGCCCGGCACAGTGCCAGACAGATAATACACAATTAATAAAGCCTTGTTTTTGGATTGCATGTACAACTGTACCAGCTCTCTTGTTTCACATCTCTCTTCCCATGGCATGTTCATGGTCTCTCCTTGTCCTGTTGTTTTCTCCGTTGTCCCACCACTGTCCCCTCTGTCTCCTAATTGATTTTTTTTTTCTAGCCAGTAGCAAGGCTGGAGATGCCACACTAAGTGAATAACGCCCCTGTCAATCATCAAGAGTTGCCACCATTCTCTTAGGTGAGTAGTGTTTGGGGAATGGTATTTATCCCCACTCTTCCCACAACCCCAGGGTAGGTTGGGAAGGGGACAAAGCCAGCTCATCTAATTTGGTAGAGTCCAGCATGGAGCCAGGCTGCCCCCATCCTTCCTCCTGCTTTTCTTACCTCTGCAGGCAGTTCTGGGCTAACGAGTCAGTCTTCATTTAGACAAGGCACACCTGTTACCTGCATGAACTCTGCCCTTCTCCCTGGTGGCAATTAGCGTGGCTCTGGCTGGTGGAAAGATGCCGACTTCCCTGCTTCCTTCGCAAGCCGTTCTTGGTGCACAGGCTATCAGAAGCTCCTGCCCAGGGGTCCTGCTGTCCGCTATTATATTGCTTGCCCTGCCACGCTGCCTCCACAGCATCCCTGAGAGAGGCATTGTAATGTGCACTGAAGACAGCAGCAGGCCTCAGGAGGGGTGAGGACTCAGGCTCTGGGCAGGTGAAGAGGTCTGCACTACGTTGTTTTAAACTTTCAAGAGAGAGCTTCAGGAGCCCTGTGCTTCTTTATTGTACATTACCAGCCTAGGAGAGGGTGGGGTGACAAGGTCAATCCTCTGAGGGCCAGTCTAGGGTGGGTAGAATGAAGCTCCCTGTACACTGGGACCAGGGTCATGGGGGGAGAGAGGAAAACGTCACTTTGAACAGAGCAAAGGAGAAAATGTACTCTGTGAGGTCATATCCATCCTCCTGCCTCCAAAGCCTTTCCTGTCTCCACAAAGCCTTCTGTCTCTCAATTAGGGATGGAACATGTAGGGGCTTTGGTTGAGCCATCCCCACTGGCCCTAATTATGATAACGATTAGGAGAAATTTTTATCGCATAGCTGTCCAAACCCTTGTGTGCCAGTAACTCTGCTCCCAGGCCTCTATTTCATCCGAAAATGGAAGCAGAGGAGCTGGAGGCATGAGTGAGAAGAGAGCATCTGCCGAGGGGGATGCTTAACATTTATTTCAATACCTACTAGGTACCAGGCATTACACTGGACCACTTATTTTATCCTCATGATAATCTAATAAACACCCCCACACACACACTTTACAGAGGAGTAATGAAGAGCAGAGACGCATGACCTTTGTACCAGCATGTACCTAACAAACAGTTGGTCACTGTCCCCACTGTGTCTTGTGTTTCTTTATACACTTTGCAGGGTCACTCTAGGTAGCTAGGCCAAACAAGGTCTCTCCCTGAGACCTCCCACACTCCCAGTCCTTCTGCTAGCTTCGAGCCCCCTGTATTTCCTGCACCCCCATGTGCTGATGCCAAGCCTCAGTGGATGCTTAGATAGGCCTACGCTAATATGTACCTGAACTCTGAGAGAAGGCGCCTGTCTCTGGCTGGAACTGGCTAGGTTCCACATGAGTGCCTCCCAGGGAGTACCTGGTTTCCCAAAGTGCACTGGCCCCCTCATTCAGGGTGTCGCTCTCCCACCTGTTGCCATGGTTAGAGATGACCTGTATGTGCATGTGCTGGTGCTTCTTTGGTGTGGGTAAAAGGTGGGAGAAAGGCCTGAGCCCTGCTCTCCAAGGTCACAGGTTGTCCCATTCTCATGTCCAAGAAGGAAGCCCAGCCCGCATAGCAGCCACTCCAGCAGACCCTGTCTTCTTGGGGTTAAGGCCACTTCTAAGCCTGCTTCACAGCTTTAATCAGACCTTGGCAATGGGCCCCGCTCCATCTGCCTCCCTGGGTTTCGGAGCCCAGCCTCCCTCTTGAGGACTCTTCCTCTGTGTGCAGCTTATGTCTGGTGCCTCTGAGAGGCTGGTCTTGTCTCCCTTGGAAGGGGACCCAGCCTCTGACTCTACCTCAATCACTCTTCCAGCCCACAGCCTATGGGATGGCTTTAGCTGCTCTAAACACCTTTGGATTTGGAGCCAGCTTAGGGTCCTCCCTGTTTGGGTGCTGGGGATCAAAACCAGGGCCTCATTCATCTAGGCAGATGCTCTACCACTGAACCACACCCAAGCTCTAGAGACCTTTTTATAAGGATACTGAACCTTCTAGTTATCAAAATGATTAGGTTTTGACATATGAATTTGGGGCTTATGTAAATATTTAGACTATAGCAAGCTTAAACACTAGTTTGGTGAAAACATATTTATATTTTAAAATTTCTCATTTCTATGACTATTTTTTTATTTTTATTTTTTATTTTGGTTTTTCAAGACAGGGTTTCTCTGTGTAGTTTTTGGAGCCTGTCCTGGAACTTGCTCTGTAGACCAGGCTGGCCTCAAACTCACAGAGATTCACCTGCCTCTGCCTCCCGAGTGCTGGGATTAAAGGCATGCGCCACCACCACCTGGCCTACTATTTCTTATTTTTTGAAAATTTCAGACATGTATACAATACATCTTGACCACATCCAAACCCCACATTTTCCCTCTAATTCCCCCCGGAATCCCCCAACAAACACATCTCCCTCCAAAATTCTTTCTCTATTTTTTTTAATAACCTACTGATCCCAGTTAGTGCCGGCCCTTCTGAGAACAGGTGTGGGGTCACCTGCTGGGACATTGGCAACCTATCAGAAGCCACCCTGCCCGAAAAAGCCACAGTCTTTCTACAGCCATGAACTGCCAAGAGCGCCCGAGCTCGGGGTGCAGGCCTTGGCAGCTGCTCTCCATTCCGTGCTGGAATTTTGAGCTCATCTGAATCTGTGTAGGCCTTGCGAGTTGGTGAGTACAATGGCCGTGTCCTGTCCAGGGAGCAGCATTTCCCGGCGCTCCGCCGTATCCCGCTGTTCTTACATTATTCCTCTAAAACTGTGTTTTTATTGACAAAAGAAGCTGTGTTCACTCCAGAAGACATGGAGATTCTAGATGTGATAAAACAACATAATCATCTATATGCTTTTCCTCACTTTGTGTGGTGCAGGGGCTTGAACTCAGGGCCTTGTGCAGTCCAGGAATGCACTCTGTCACCGGGCGACACCTCCAGCCCTCAACCATATTCTAATATAAATCAGGTCATATCACTCAACACTCAGGAGTAAGTACTTCCAGGTTGGGTTTGGTGTACGTTCATAAATGCCCATGGCTGTCCAGATAAAGTCAAAAAGGATTCATCCGGTGGCACCCAGGATTGACCCTAAGGTCTGATGCACTCGAGGCCAACATTTCAAGCCCTATTTTTTTTTTCTTTTATATTTTCTGTTAGTCTTTAACTTGAGATCCTCCTATATTGGTCTCCTAAGTAGCTAGGATTGCAGGTGTGTGCCAGCAGGCCCCGGTCACGGTGAAACTTTAAAAAATATTTATTTCTTTGCATGTGTGCATGGTGTGAGTATGCATATTCACATGTATGGGTGCACACGTGTATACAGATGTGTGTGTGTGTATGTGTGTGTATGTGTGTGTGTGTGTGTGTGTATGTGTGTGTGTGTGTGTGTGTGTGTGTGTGTGTGTGTGTAGGCCAGAGGGTGACATTAGCTGTCTCCCTTTATCCCTCCACACTTGGAATTTGGAGCTCATTGACTCGGTTAGTCCAGCTAGCCAGCTTGTTGTGGGGGATCCCCTGGCTCTGTCCCCCACCATGTGCTGGAACGGCAGGTGAGCCACCATGCCCACTTGTCATTTCCCTGGGTCCTGGAGAGTCAAACCACCATCTACATGCTTCTGTAGCAAGAGCTCTATTCACGTAGCCATCTCCCCACCGCCACAGTGAGAATTTTAAAGGCAGAAAAATACATTTCTTGTTTAAAACATGACAAAATATACATAGAAAATTTTACCATAAAGCCACTTTCAAGGCTGCACTCAGGGGTGTATTTGCACAGTTGTGAAAAAAAAAGGGTGCAGCATGTTCTTATCTGAAAGACTGTATGTCTGTACTCACGTAAATAACCACTCCCTGTGCCAGTCTGGGACTAGCAGATCCCCAGGCAGCAGGGAAGCGCTGGGGTCTGTGGTAGGAAGTTAATAGAGGATGCTCAGTGACCAGTAAATGGTCTGATGGATAGGACTTTGTAATGGACCCTGTGAGTTTTGTGTCTCAATTTCCTTACCCAAAAACCAGGTGGTGTACTTGCTCTGTGCACTGGCTGCTTTTATGGCAACTTGACACAAGCCAGAGTCATTTTTGAAAATGGGAACATCAATTGAGAAAATGCCCCCACCAGACTGGCCAGCACACAAAGCCTATGGTGCATTTTCTTGATTGATGATTGATGTGGGAGGGTCCAGCTCTCGGTGGGCAGTGTCACACCCAGGCTGGTAGTCCTGGGTGCTATAAGAAAGCCACGAGGAGTAAGTCAGTAAGCAGCATTCCTCCAAAGCTTTGCTTTAGCTCCTGTCTCCAGGTCCCTGCCCTGACTTCTGGGAGTGATAAACTACAAGCTGTAAACTGAAATACACCCCTTCTTCCCCAAGCTGCTTTTGGTCATGGTGTTTTATCATAGCAATAAAAAGTCTAATTAAGATATCCGGTCTAGTTCACACAATCTGCATGATATGAAAAGCCCAGTGATGTGTGCCCTGGCTCTCTACATGGGATGCTGTAACCCTGGGTTATGTGTGTGCCACCCTGGATTGAGTCAGCTCTTCCATCCATCCCAGCCCCATATTCTTACCCTTATGGCCAAGCCTGAGCTCAGTGTTAGAGAAGATCCAGCTCCTGATGAATATCTATCCAGGGGCCCAACCCCCAGCCTTCCTCCTCTGGAGGGAGGAAGCCATGGGATAGGGAACTGAAACCATACATGTTACTGCCCTCTAAATGACTCTGATGGATAATTTGGGGGTGTTTGCAGTTTGTCCCCCCCCAGGATGTGGAATGGAAAGTAGAACATTCTTCAGCTTAGATATTTTCTCAGACCCCAGAGACCCTCATCTTACCCCCTTTCCATCCTTCTCCCCTTCCATGGAGAGAGGAGGCCCCTGTTTGAGGGACATTGGGGAGGGGCCCACATGCCTATGTGAGAGCTCTGATGGAGAGGCAGCAGCAGAGGACAAAAAGGAGGAGCTGGAGATACAGGGAAAGAAAACAAATGGAAAAGCCAAGAGATTACAAGGGATCTAGAATACATGTTTACATAAAAGCAGCAGACCCAGGAGCTTGGTGCTGGAGGCTGCCCAGGGCTGGAGGCTGCTCAGAGCTGGAGGCTGCTCAGGGCTGGAGGCTGCTTATAGCAGATTCTTAGAGAAGCTGTGTGTTCTAGAAGCCAAAGAGGACAGTCTGCCTTCTGGCAGGAGTCAAGAGGCTCTAAGCAGTACTTGGTTCTGGGGTCTCTGTGTGTATAGCACTGGAGCATCTGTGTGCCTTATAGCTTGGTCTAGTGGGGTACAGTTGTATATCTAAAACTCTGCATGGGGTGGACATCAGGCAAGGACTCTGTGTGTGTGTGTATATGTGAGACCCCGTTTATGAGCCCAAGGCATATGCATTCACTATATAGTCCCAAATATGTGAGTGTTTGCACCTGACTAGAAGGCACACTGGTAGTCTGAAGCACCATCAGCCCCTGCTGGACCACCCTCTCTTCATGTTGGGGATGTGGTAATCATATCCCAGCTTAAACAGGGTTGCCATGGACCAATAGATGAAGACCACTCCCTCATTCCCCGTGGAACTGAATTCCTGATTGACATGTGTTCAGGACACAGTGGCTCAACAGGACTTTCACCCTTGGGCTCTGGAGTCATCCACATGAAATTCTATGTAGACGGAAACTAAGACTCATGATCTCCGAAGCTCTTGCCTTTTTTTTTTTTTTTCTTTCTTTCCTTTACGTCTCGTCTAGTGTTATCTCCTTTGTGCAAAAATGTCACCGAGTGCCATCTCTCTTGTGAGGCCCCTTCCTTGCTGTGGAATGTTCTGTATGGCAAATGTGTTGCTAATAAAACACTGATTGGCCTGTGGCTAGGCAGGAAGTATAGGCGGGACTAACAGAGAGAATAAAAAGAACAGGAAGGCAGAGGGAGGCTCTTCCAGCCACCGCCAGGACAAGCAGCATGTGAAGATGCCGGTAAGCCACGAGCCATGTGGCAAGGTATAGATTTATAGAAATGGATTAATTTAAGCTATAAGGACAGTTATCAAGAAGCCTGCCACGGCCATACAGCTTGTAAGCAATGTAAGTCTCTGTGTTTACTTGGTTGGGTCTGAGCGGCTGTGGGACTGGCAGGTGAAAGAGATTTATCCTGACCGTGGGCCAGGCAGGAAAACTCTAGCTACACTTCCTCTTACATTTCTTCCTTTCCAACATCTAAGGGTCAGAAGTGTGTAAGATAGCCCAATGAGAAGCCTGGCTTTCCCGCTCCATGGCCGTCACAGCTGTACTTACATGGTGAAGGAGGAGATGGGTCACAGGTCCAGGGTGGGTCAGCTCTTGAGTGGGACTGTCCTCCAAAGCCCTAAGTTCCTAAGCTCCAAATTTCCATCCTTAGAGGGACTGTAAGGTTGGGAGGAGTTGAGTGTATGGAGTCTGCTGCCTCAGGAGGAGGAATTTTGCTCTGGAATCTATTGGAACTATGGTTCGAATCCTAACTGCATGGCAGGCTAGTCATTCTTGTCTGGGTCCCACCTGTATGGCGGGAAGGGCAATACTTGCTAACATTTACAGACGACCACCCTGTGACGGGCTGCTTTCAATGCCTCATACTTGTTAGTTTCATCCTTATTGTTACCTTATGAGTCAGAAATATTGTCCCCATTTGAGAGATATGGAAACTGAGACACAGAATCTTAAGTAATCTGTCCACATGTGCAAGGACAATGGGATCTGAGTCTGGCTGTTGTGTCCGTGCCT
>CABHPQ010147241.1:5932-20630 GCA_902168405.1 Peromyscus aztecus
TATGTGGGGGAAGGTTATACAGTCACACATGTGTGCATGTGTATGGAGGTCAGAGGTTGACAGCAGGTGTGCTCCTCAATATTTTATTCTCTAGCATATGTTTTGAGACAGTCTCTCCCTGAACCTGAAGTTCACTGATTGGCTAGGCTGTCCAGACAGAGATGTCAAGGCTCCACCTGACTGCTCCTCCACCCAGTGTTGAGATTGCAAGCATACACCAGCACACTTGGCTTTTTGCGTGGGTGCTGGGAAACTCACGCTTGTGTGGCAAGCACCCCACCACCAGGCCATCCCCTAGCCCTACTTTGTTTTCTTAAAGAACTAGGTTTTGACAATAAAACTGTAAGGCAGTTTATGAGTGTGTGGTTTAGATTTAGGGATGAGAGGAACGTGGGCATGGTTAAACTCAAGAGCAAAAGCGTTCTGGTCCAGAAATTAGGCAAGTTAAACACCTGGCCCAAGGCTATTGCAATAGTGAGGTACCAGGACCAGCCTGGGGACTTCCTTGAGCTTAGTCCTTTTTATTTCATTTTCTATTTTTTTTCCTGTTCACTTGTTTCACACTTGCAACTATTTTTGAAAGAGACTGTGCTGATTTCATTCCTATCCTTTTCTCTCCTTACCTTCCTTCTTACTGGTCAATGTCTTCAATAACTGTCTCTTGCACTTCCAAATTCTTAGTCCTTGACCTGTTAGTTCCTTGGTCTCGTGACCCCATGGCTACAAGGTGGATGCTGCAGTTGCTGGCAACACACAGGATGTGACAGCAGGCATCTGGAAAGCTGTCTTCTCTTGAGACTCTTGTTGATGGCTAGAGTCTCTTTCCCAGAAGCCCCGTCCCTGAGGACCAGGCCATCTGTGGATGCTCTGTCTGATCCCGGGAAACACATCTGTATTCAGTGTTTTTAGTTTTTTTTCCTACCAGATGACTTCACTGACAAGAAAGAAGATGGAGGAAAGGCAATGGACAGACATACACCAGTGTCTGCCATTCCCTTATCGGCACCTTCTCTTGTTACCTGTGTTTAAGGTAAAATGTTTTGTTTAGAATCTAGATGTCATCAGTGTCACTATAAATGACCCCATGATGCTATGTTCTCTGTCAAGGGCTCTTGGTACCCATTAGGCATGCATTAAGCATTTGCAAGTGGCTAGGCCTCTAAAGAACCTTTTAAAGTAGATTCTTCTTGGGGCTGGAAAGATGACTCAGCAGTTAAGAGCACATCCGCTCTTCCAGAGGACCTGAGTTCTGTTCCAGCCACCATGGAAGGTGACTCACAGCCTGTACCTCCAGATCTAGAGTGTCTGATGCCCTCTTCCAGCCTTCACAGTACTCACACACGTGTACATACTTACACATAGACACACAGAGATACCTATGAATAAAAATAAAATAAGCCTTTAAAATCAGTTCTTCTAGATGCATCCTACAACTTCAAAACCACAGAAGCCTATCTGAGCCCACTGTGCGTCTGTGCTTCAGACACCAGAGACTGAACTCCACCCTCCCCGGGGCAGGTATCTGTTGGACTGCTCTGTGATCTACCCATCAGCCTGAGCTCCACACCTGGGCTCTCCTAGACAAGTCTCGGGTCTCTCAGTGATGTGGGTGTATTGTCTGTCCAGTCACAGGGTCTGGATCTATCACCCAGCCATGAAAGGAATTTGAAATTCCGATTTTCAAAATTCTGAAGTGTGTGTGTGTGTGTGTGTGTGTGTGTGTGTGTGTGTGTGTGTGTTACTGAATGTTTATCCATAGCCTCATCTACGCTTAGTTCATGCTCTACCGCTGAGCTAGATCCCAGGCCCACCCCAAGGTAGTTTACAAACCTCTACATGTAGCACTTATCATAACTATAGCTGACAGAGACCCCAGAAGCATGAGAGAAGCATTTTGACATGTTGGAGGATGCATGCTGATGAGTTGGGACTGTTTGGTTGCAAGAAATGGGAAGACCTTTGAGCTGGTTCCATGACAAGAGGAGCTAGGAGAGGGAATCTCACTGGCCTGGTACTGGGAGCAGCTCCCGACAGCTACTATAACAAAGCACCATGCACGGCATGGCTGAAACAACAGAAAGGTTCTGCTTCACAGTGCTGGGAGCTGCAAGAGGAGATCAAGGGGAGGGTGGGATGAATTCCTCAGATGCCTCTCATCATGGCTTGGAGAAAGAGCATCCTTTTCCTATGTCCTTGTGTGATTCTCTGTGTGCAAGGCCTCCCTGGGGTTTTCCTCTTTTTCAATCTTCCTTTTCTTTCCTGTCCTTTGTTGCTTCTCCCCCTCTTCCCCCAACTCCTTTCCCAATCCTCTCTTCTCAACAGGGTCTCACTATGTAGCCCAGGCTAGCTTCAAACTTGTAACCCACCTTTCCTCTCCTCCCAAGCACTGGGATGCAGGTAAGTGCAACATACCTGGACATCTCCTCTTCTAATAAGACCTCAGTCATATCGACCACCCTACTGACCCCATTAACTCCATCACCTCTTTAAGACCTGATCCCTGAATATAGGAACACCCCGAGGCCCTGGGGATTAGGGCTTCGGTATATGAATGGGTGAGGGGGGTAGTTCAGCCCACAACAGTCTCACAAATGTCTCACTGGTTCCATTATCAGGGTGACCAAACAGGTCTTAAAAGGATGGGTGCCAGGGTGGCTTTAGTGTCCTTTCTGGAGTGGAACCCAGATCACACCATTCCTACAAATGAGGAAGTGAGAAAATAAAGTCAGCAGGAATCAGAGGGGCTTAGAAGAGGATGCTGGGAACTATGGTAGCATCCATCAAAGGGCCATAGCTCATCTCCTGCTAATCACTCCTTCTAGGATCCCAGGCCCACTGTGGCCAGACCATGCAGTTTCCTGGGAGAAATAAATATCTCTGGGATATTGGTAAAGTTTCAACATTTTTAGAGAGCTGCTCATACCAGATAAACTCTGTCAGCCAGACCTATCTGGTTCATAGACGCTGCTTGGGCACTATAGGAAAGGAGAATCCTGCCTCCACACCCCCGTGGCAGGGTCCACACAGTAAGTTTATGAAATTCTTGGCCACAGCAAGATTCACACAGTCAGGAGGCAGAAAGGTGGGTTGATTTTTAACATTCCATGCACACATACCCCAGAGGAGAAAGGCCAGTATCTCTAAGATTTGCAAATTTATATGGTATCTTCATAAGGATGGAGAGGGAGACATGAGCCCTTAGAAGAGAATGGCTGGATGTGGGTACATATTAGGGTATGGCAAGCTTTGTCTGGAGGTGGTGCCACCTTGTACTCCACTGTCTCTGGAGCCAGTGGCCAGAAATGAATCCTGAGAACAGTAGGATATAAACTTTCACCCTGCCTTCATCTCTACCTCCCCAACTTCTCCTGTGGAATAGGGGGAGAGAGAACAGAGCCCCAGACCTAATTGAGAACCTCCCAGTTTGGCAGCCTCTCCCCTGATTGGTCCTTACCTTTCACCTATTTTGCATATGCACATCAGCCAACCAGAGCCCCCTGAGCCTATAAAACCCCTAAAGTCAGCCTTCCCTGGCACCTGAGAGTTTTCCCTTCCATTCAATAAATCATCCTTCTTTGCTCTCTGTGTACCTGGTAGAAACAAAAGAGAAACCACAACACCCTGACAAGCACCCATCTTCCCCGCCTGGCAGGGAAAGGATTTAGAATGTGTGAATTCCTTTTATCAGGGCTGATTTTAATGAGATTGGTTTGGAGAGCGCTGGCTGTAATTTGGCACCTTGCTCAAAATAATCATTACACCAAAGAAGCATGTGTTGAGGGTGGCCTTGCCTGAACTCCTGAGCTCTGCAGCCAAATCTCTCCACTTCCTCCTCTCCTCAGAGGGGTGGCTTCCCATTGGCCGGATGGAGGGAGGGAGGCTGAGTCAGCAAACTGTGCCCTGTGTGGGCTGAGCCACAGAGAGGAGGATCCTTGGAAGAGTCTGACAGAAACTGCAGACTCCCCGGGAGGGGTCAAGATAAAGCCATTTATGACTCTTCAGTGTCAGTGGGAGGCAACTCGGGACGGGTCTGGAAAAGCAAGAACAAGATGAGAGAGCGACTAAGCTGGAACCCAAGGAATTGAAATCAGACTTTTGGGAAAATTTCCACAGGGGCCGTGATGCTCTGAGAATCTGCAAGGCAGTAGTAGATCCAATCCTACTGAATCACAGCATACCTGTCAAGGTGGGTCTCTGAGACTACCTTGTCAACCCGCCATCCTGTCTCCCACTCTCCTTTCTTGGGTTCCCAGGCACACTGCACTTGCCTGAATGCCCCCCCCTCTCTCTCTCTCTCACACACACACACACACACACACACACACACAGAGGCATTGCAGGCATTCACTAGCTTCCACCAGAATAGCCTGGCATTTCCTATCTGACCAGCTTGCAGATCAAAGTTTAATTTGAGCGGGGTGGGTGGGGGGTGGGAGGTCCCTTCCTCTTACCTTCTTGTTGAACCACCCAAGTCCCAGCACACCATTTGAAGTGGCTTTTTTTTTTTGTATTTAGGTGGTATCTTTCATCTCTGATGAGCTGGCACCCTGGGAAACTGGCTTTATCACCTGCTCCTAGGAGGGGGAGAGAGTGATGGAGAGGAGAGTTAGCCACATATATAATAACCAAGAAGCAGGCTCGCCCCCCCCCCCCCCCCGAAAAAATGGCTTATTTGGCACACACCTTCATCCCCACCTACCTATTAACTTGTGGCTATTTGGGGGTTACTGACACCATGAGAACCAAAGAGATCGGAGGGGACAGCCGTGTGGGGAAATAAATAGCTACACCCACTGAACTATTATGGTACTGTTTAAATCCATTCTAACGACAGCGTAAGACCCACGAGGGTTCTCTCTCAGTCAACCAACCCAGCCAGGGCTCCCAGAACGTTTGTGTCATTGGTAGTTCAGTGTAAAACTCCGAGGGCAGCAGCTACAGAACGGTGACTTCCAAGGTCAGACGCTTCCCAGCTGCCAGACGCTGTGTGGACCTGTTTCCTGGGACTTTTCTTTCCTTTCTCCCTTTTATGATTCATTCATCCCATGCTTTACAGTCTGTGGTGTCTTCTGACCTTTCATTCATTGGAATGGATTTATGAGATGCCCATCACGTGCTGGGAAAGTTGAGTGTAGCAGGCAGCGGACTTGCTTTCCAAGGACCCTGGTGTTGCGCTGTGGAGGAGGGGAGGCAGACACAAATGAGAAAAGAAATCAATGAACAAGTCACTGATGTCACGTATTTCCCCCCCCCTCCAAGAAGCCACAGTAGAGGTGGGGCCTAAAGGGCAGAAAGGAGCTAGCTTTAGGACTGGGAAGAAGATGTTCTAGACTCGTAGCTCTCCACTGAGGCAATTTTTTCCTTCCTTCTGGAATCCGGCAGTGTTTGCAGGTATCCTTGGTTGTCACAACTGGGGATAAGAAGAGGCTGATACTGGCATCTAGTGAATAGGGGCCAGAAATGCCGACTAAGGTCCCTAAAATGTATGGGACATAGGATGCCTACCCCCCACGTGCTGCCGCCGCCGCTGCCCTATGCAGACTTATCCAGCCCTGACTGCCGAGAGAGCCGAGGTTGAGAGGTTCTGTATTGGACAAGAAAAAAGACTCAAGTGGAATCAAGAGGAAGAAAAATGCCAGAAATGAAGACAGGGTCTGAGTGTGCATATAACACTGCACACACACACCACATCAAAACTCAGAGAACAGCAAGCGCTTCTCTTTGGTGCTCAGAGCTCTGTAGTCCTCTGGCCTGACCCTTGGTACATCCTCCCCAGCCTTCTGAGACAGCTAACTGAGGCTGGTCCTGGTCCCGGTAGACCAGAAGCCGGAGACTTCCAGTGCACACCCCAGCGCTTCTGCTTTTCTGCCGTGTCACAACCCTAAGGAGGACACAATGCAAGTGTCATGGCTAAGTTCTAGGTCCGTACATAGGAAGTCCACTCCAGTGTGTAAAGCCAGAGCAGGGCTATTCTGGAAGGTAGAAAGCCAATTTCTAGGACCCATTCTCTGGGTATGAGGATGAGGCGGGGAGCAGGAAGACACAGGCCGGTGCAAAGTCAGAGAGGTGTAGATGGCGGATGGCGTTGGAAGAGCACAGGGAAGGAAAGCCATTGGGTGGGTTCAAACTAAGGAGTTACACAGCCAGGTTTAAACTAGAGAGTTACACAGTCCCATCGCACCCAACTCTTACAAACGGCTGCTTTGCCAAGGGTGGATTGTAGGAGCAAAGGGAAGACAGAGAGACCGGTTAGGACACACTGCAGTAGATAAGAGGACATTGTCTGGGACCAGGATGGGGGTGACGGATGTAAACTAAGGCATGGATGCACCATTTCTTCCAAGATAGAATCGTGTAGGCATCCTGGTAGACATGAGATTCAAGGAAAAGAGCTAGACAAGTGATGTGACCCTTCAACCTGGGATCTTCCAGTCTCTATTCTCCTGGGTTAAATAAACCTTTACTCTTTGCTTATTGGAGACAGGGGTTGAGACTGTCTCATTTTGCAGTCCAAGACGGTCTCTCACTGATGATCCTCCTGCCTTAGCCTCCCAAGCTCTGGGATTGCAGGCCTTCACATCTGGCCTGAACCTCTATTCTTAAAGCCTCCTAGAGTGTAGCACTCAGTCATAGCAACAGACAATGAACTAAAGCATCTGACTAAGAATTTTCTTTTGAACTTGGCCTTGATGTACTATACTAGATGAATTGAGTACCATTTTCTGAGACAACTAAAGAATACATGGGGTTTTGGGGGGGAGGGGGGAGGAGCATCAATCTTTTGCTCATTTAATTGAACTATGTCAGTAACCCTATTCAGAGGCACTTTTTTAAGTCTCCTTTCCCCAGAACAGACGAGAGAGAGGTAGAGAATTAGAGTGGTTTATCCTAGCCCGCAAATCAGCCAGTAGTAGAGCAAGTGGCCTTAACACCTGTATCTAGACTACACCACTGAGAATTCACCCAGTCTCTTCCCATGGCTGGAGGCCACTTAAAAGCCTCTCTGCTTAGAATACACTGTGTTTTCTAGATAGTTCTAGAATTAGCCATTTATGTATTAAGGTAATAGGATGCAGACACTGGGTTGAAAGCAGAAAATCTAGACTGTTTCCCCAGTTTATCTGCTAATGAGTGTATACACCATAGCTGAAAGCGTGCTTCCGAAAGCTGGCTCTAGCCATTGGCTTCTGCCCTGGGTGGGCTGTGACTCAGTGTACCCACTTTTTTTCTTCCAGTTTTTAAGGTGGCAGTTTGCCAGGTAGTGACAAGTCTCTGAGGGATGTGAGAAGAGTTGGTGGTTTTGTGTTTGTTCAGCCTTTGTTTGTTATGTGAGGGACTGTCAAGCGCCTTCACGCTGGATAAGAAGCCAACTATGCCTTTTATAAAATTATTGTTGTGCTTTACCCATTCCCTTCTCACCCATATACTGGATAGAGACTTGCCCCATTTCCCCTCTGCCTAAGACCGTAGTACAGCACCCTCTTGCACATGAAAAAGGCCAATGCTTAATCAATGCTGGGATCACAAATGGATGTGAGAATATGGGTTCACCACTTCGTGTTGATTTTGTCAGCTAGAAATGAAATGCATAATCTTGCAACAATCCCTTTAAGTATATAAACACCATGGCAATGAAGCATGGAGCATTTCTATGGGCTGTGTGATCCGCAGAATAATTCACCAAGCCACAAAAACCATTAACTTACATACAATTGTCCAGCTCGTCAGCCATTCTGCCTGTGGAGGTTTGTACATACCAGGGGACCTCAGTTATTAAATGAGGGAGTCCTCCTAAGAGCTAAGACAGGGAGGACAAGAAAGTTTTCTCTAATGTTTCTAGTAACAACTTATTCTATGCTTCCCCATTATTACAATTAATTAATTTTAAAGTGGCAGATGAATTAGTCACTACTGAATGCATGCTGGTCTGTTTTGATGACATGAAAGCAAAGTATTATTCAAAAGAAGAAAATTAACCAGTTCTTGGTGACATAAAAAAATGGGAAGGAGAAGACAAGTAACTCAGAAGGTGATATTCCCGGTTCCTCACTTCTTTCTCGTACAATTCTCCCCACCAAGTTAGAGCCGGTATTATTTTCTTTTGAAATGGGTTTGCCCCTCTTAGGGGCCACATTCAGTGATGCTTGGTAGTGTGGCCTGCTCACAGTCCCCTGAGCATTGACTCAGTGACAGCATCCTTGTTTTCTATAGGGAAACTGTGGCCCTCCCCTCTCATCCCTTAAAAATTGTGTGGAATTAGCTCCACCTTCTCCACTTTCTAATAAGTCAGTGGCCAGTCTGATCAACCGGCATATGCCAACCCAGGTATGGGAATGTAGCCAACCTTGAACAAGCAATCAGGCTTTGAAACAGGTGGGCGTGGAAGGGAACTGTGCCCACTGGGCCAGACACTGGCAGGGTCCCAACCTTGCAGCTTTCTTACTGGGAAACATCTGGGTTGCCTTTGACTGGCCTCTCTGAGGGAGAGACTAAGGAAGGTGTGAGTGCCAGGGCTTTATTTAAACAGTGATACCAGCAAGTTTGGGTCAGAGCGGAGAAGTGAGACCAGAGAAAAAGAAGCCGAGAGGGTGCAGGGAAGAATGGGTGCTGCTGTGGGTGGCGGAGGCTTTGGCAAGCTGGAGACACGCAGAGAAGAAGGTAGACAGTGAGCAGAGATGCCCGCCCAGACATAGTAATTCATTTTTAAATCTACTAACTCTCTAGCTCCCCGAGGGCACTCTTTCCAGCCCTCCATAGACTGAACCAGATCCTGTTCCAGGAGAAGCCCTCAGGGTCATGATCGTAGCAGCTGCTGCTGGGAGCTGTTGAGTGCCCCCAAAACTCCAGGCACTGTGCTCAGAACCTGCCCAAGGATGTGGCTGGACAAAGAACGTAAGACACCAGGTGGAAAGACAAGCCTGGATACCCTGGCTGGTCGCTACTGCTGCAGCGTCTCTCTCAGTTTCTTGTTTAATAAAGGAAGTAACTCGGTCGAGAGATGTATACAGTTTATTTAGCAAATGAAGCAAAGCAAATACTTCAAAGAGAGACTGGAGTGGGCTGCCCAAGACTGTGAGCCACTCGGTGGGTTCTGCATTATAGGTTTTAAAGACGTTTTCATGAATGGTTATGAGATGGGTGGCACATTTATACAGTAAGGTGACCGATTCCCTCTCCCAAATCATGCTCAACTGGGTCTCCCTTTCGGGGTACTGCTTCCCACAATCCCCACAAAGCCGGGAGGGTGTCAAAGCCACAATTCAAATGCTGGATGAGGATGGCTGGTGTTTGGAAGGTGCAGGCCCTTTGTCAATGCACATATGTGGGAGGGCACCCCGTTTCCTCCGTTTCTGACACATTCACAACAGCCCACAGCTTCAAGGATGCTTGACCACAAAGAGCATTCCGACCATAGGAGACAGAGCTACCAAGACGCAGCTACAGCTTCTCACTACTTCTCATCTAACCCCTCGCCAGCCTGCGTTGCTATGACTGAGCTTCCCTCAGCTCGGTCTGCCCCAGGAGATGGTTGGAGGCTGGATTTTGTCCTTTGTACTGAGAAGACTATGACGGCTGGATAGGGGGCAGATTCTGTGACGAATGGCTGTTGAGGCCTCCCCAACACCCATCGCAGAATTTATACTGTTTTCAAGAGACTCAGGCTAGAAAACAAGTACTGGAAATACCCACCGTCAGCCGTAGGACAGAAGCAGCTCACCTCAGACACATGGGTGGTGACGCCGGCTGGAGGAGGAGGCAGTCAGAGTTCCTGATGCAACAGCCTGTGAGGGAGGGGATGGCTCCTCCCACTGGGACTTGCAATAAAGATGTTCAAGGGTTGATTACCACGCTCAGAAGCCTAGAGCTTCCCTGGTTCTTGCTTTTGTCCAAAGTCTCACATCTCCCTTTCTGTCACTGCTGAGCTCTATACCATAGCTCTTCAAACATAGTTTATTATTCCTTTTTTTTTTCTTTTAAACAAAACAGGGTCTCGTATAACCCAAGCTGGGTTTGAACTTACTGTGTAGCTAAAGATAGCCTTACACTCCGGATTCTCCTGCTTCCACGTCTCAAGGGCTGACACACTCAGTTTCTACAGTGCTAAAGGTCAAACCCCTGGCTTTGTGTGCCCATAGGCGAGGATGCTGCAGACTAAACCACAACTCCAAGGCGTTGGCCTGTTTGGACTCACTCTCTGTCACTTGTCAGCCAAGGATCCTGGCTCACGCGAAAGTGCAGAACGAAGCCGTCCTTACACAAACCAGTGTGACATCCTTTCCTCTCACTTCCAGACTCTCACAAGTGGAGGCATCAGGGAACTGTCACTAAGTCATATTCCCTCTAAGAGGTCAGCTTGAACAGATGAGAAATGGACTTCCACACCTTTTGTGAGTGAAATTCCAGGTCTTCCTTTACTGGGCTCTGTTCTTACTCATGAAGCACATTTCCAATTACGTAGTTAATTGGTTCAATTTTTAGCTCATGTTACAGGCTGAGTTAGAGAAAGAAATACCATGTGTCATTTCCCACATGGGGGAAAATCACCAAAAGAGCAAGACACAGAAAACAGCTTCATCACCGGTATTAATGGCCGATGCTAATTTGCAGCTAGCTATATTTGTATAACTAAATATAGAAGAGCCAAAGATCATGGCTAGGATGGAGAAGCAGCAAGCCAGATGCTCCACTTCTCTTTTATACCATTCATTTCTTGCTTTGTTCTCAGCCTGTGCCTATGCACAAGGCTCCACGGGGGGAATGGCAGAGGGTGAAGACGGAAGGGTGCCCCAAAGTCCCAATCTAGCTGAAGTAAAGTAACGTGTGTACTCATTCAAAACAGTGGCCAGGGATTCAGCTCAGTGATAGAGTGCTTGCCTGTTATCACACACACACACACACACACACACACACACACACACACACACACACACAGCCAGTGAGTCAAATGATGAAGTTGTAATACTGAGAGATATGCTGGAAGTAAATCTTGTGCCATCCACAGGAAAGCAAATTCAGCCAGAGAGGTGAGGTCCATGGTCATGGGTGGGAGTGTTGTACACCGTAAAGGAGGGCTGCGTGAGGTAGAAGGTGATGTCACTCCACAATTATGAAATGGCACCAGGAGAGGTGGGACATACTGCCATTGTTACACCCAGTGTAAACGTCCAGTTGACAGCTGGAACTGGACATTTGCAGATCAGCTGGAAATTAGAATTAGCAGCTGAGCCCTTTGAAGGTGTCCTGATAAGTTGTTATAACAGAAACAAGCAATGACCATTCTTTGTGAAGTGAATTTTGCATGTGTATCATTAAGCCTTTTATTACCCATGAAGAAAAGTGATTACATCACAAAGTCATTACCAAACCTAGCACGATGATTTCACACATTTCTAATGAATTAGGAAATTAAGTGCCACCTGGCTGGGTGACTAAGCTGGGAGTCTCTCAGGAAGTTATAGCCAAGATATCAGCCATCTTGGCCATAGTCACATAGAGGTATGGCTGGAGCTGGAGGTCCCACTTCTAGATAGCTCACTCTTGGGATTGGTCACCTGTGGTCTGGGAGCTTTAGTTCTTCACTGGGTACTTGAATGTCCTTGAGACACACAGGAGGTAGAAAGTTCAGTGCCGTTTACAACACAGCCTTGGAACTTCCATTTTTATACCTCTACAAGGCACACCTGTTCAGTGTGGAAGCAGAATCACAAAAAAAGTGCATCTTGGGAGGTAGGCACCACTGAGAGACATCTTGGTGACTAAGTATCAAGGCCACTTGGTGTCTAGAACTTTGAAAGGACGTGCTCCATCTTATAGAAGTGGAATGGGGGAATTAACTAAATCCTCACTTTCCGTAACCCACAGGTAGGAGAGTTCGGGTTTGCACTCTGGTCTGACTGTGCTGGTAGGCTTCCCATTGTTATGACAGAATGCCGGCACTAAAGCAGTAAGAGAGGAAAGGCTCACCCCCGCTCCTGGGTGTGGAGGCTTCAGGCATGGTTGGCTGGCTCCTTTGATGTAGAGCCTTGGTGAGGCGGGCTCCTGTGGTAGAAGGACATGGTGGAGGGAAGCTTTTCACTCATGGCAGCCAAGAAGCAGACGGAGAGGAAGTGACCTCAGACAAGATGTGTCCTTCTAAGGCACATCCTATTGACCTACTTCCTCCCACTAGGGCCCACCTCCTACTAGCAATTCAGCTATAAACTCCTTAATGTGCTAACCCATCCATGAGGATATCAGCTCAATGACCTACTCACCTCCTACTGGCCCAACCAACCGAGGACCAGGCCTTCCACACTTGTGTCTATGGAAGACATTTCATACCCAACCACGACATTGGCCCATCTTGACTCCTCTGCTTTAGCTTGCCATGACTACCATAACCAATGCCACACAGCTGAGCTGCCACAAGAGAAATTGATTGTCACTCTGAGGACTGAAAGTCCAAACTCAAGATGTCAGCAGGCTCTGAGGCTCTGGGTAGAAGCCTGCCTTGCTGTCTCCAGCTTGCACTGGTGGCCATCAGTGGTGGCCTTGGTGTGTAGCTGTGTTCATCCAGTCTTTGTCTCCACACACCCTGTCTACCCTGTGTATTTCCACACACTCTGTCTCTGTGTATCTTCAGATTTTCCAGAGAGAGTGAAGCCTCCTTTCGTGGAGGACACTGTGTGTGCCCCTTGACTGTCTTCTGAAGGGCCTGGCTTCCCAGCTGGCAGTAGGGGCTGCGGAGTTCCTACAGTGTCATCCCCCAGGGACTGTTGCATCTTCGGGTCATGTTGAATCACTCGGTGCCTAACCCCAGCCATCCCTCGTCCTGACGTGCTGTTGTTGAACGCTGTCCTTCCTTCCCCCTTTGTTTTCTCCCTCTCCATCTTACCTTTTTTCCTCTCTCCCTCCCTCCCTCTCTCCCTCCTCCTCTCCCTCCCACCCTCCCTTCCTTCCTCCCTCTCTTCCTTCCTTCCTTTCCATAGGATCTTGTAGCCCTGGGTGTCCTGGAGCTCACTTATGTAGTCCAGGCTGGCCTTGAACTTGCAGAGATCCACCTGCCTCTGCCAAGTGTTGGGATTAAAGGCATGCACCACCACACCCAGTCTCTATAGGGTCTTACTGTGTAGCTCAGGCTGTTTTCCAGCACACAATCCTCCTGCCTCAGCTTCCTGAGTGCTAGGATTACAGATGTATACTACCACCCTCAGTTGCAAAAGCCTTTCTCTCTCACACACAAAAAACATTCATTTATTCTTTCTCTCCCTCTTTCCATCTCTTTCTATCCTTCCATTCTTACCTATGTGTCTTTCTCTTTCTCTCCAGCCAAATCTGCTTCTGTCTGTCTGTCTCTGTCTCTCTGTTGCTCTCTGTCACTCTCTTGCACAATCTCTCTCTCTCTCCCCCTCTCTGTCTCTTTCTGTCTGTCTCTCTGTCTCTGTCTGTTTGTCTCTGTCTCTGTGTGTGTGTCTCTGTCTGTCTCTCTCTCTCTGACAGACCCATACATTCTAACATAAGTCTTCCATTCTCAGGAAGTGCCCATAGCCTGTCATTTTCCTAATGAGGGTACTGGGGTAGAAATGGTAGAAAGGGTGGGACAAGAAAACCGCCTTTCTCTTGTACACTATTAAGCTCTTGGCTGGGGCTTCCATAACTCAAGAAGGATTTACAAAAAAGAGGCACGTACTTGCTCAAAATGAGTTTTAAATGGCATAGGAGCTCCAGAGGAGGTGAAAACCTGAAGGAATGGCTTAGTTTGCATGGCATGCTTAGTGTGATGAGAAGTGGAGAGTCACAGGACAATTTGGATGGAAGCTAGAGCAGTAATCTCAGGGGAACAGTGCATACTGCTGTTTCTGATCCCTCATGGTCCCCAGTGATGGAGCAGATAGAGTGATGCGATGATATCTGTCCCTTCGGGGTCTTGGGACCTGCTGCACAGAGAATCCTTGCTCTTGCCCGGTCCTTCAGCTTGATATGTTCAACAGACCAGGGAGCCACATTTAGGGGTCGTAGGTCCTGAACACTGTCTAGAGTATCTTGGAACTGTTGGGTAACAGGCTGTGGGATACAAAAGCAGGGAAGCTGAGGCGCAGACTGGCCTGAATCTGCAGGAGTGGCCCTTTCAGGGATGACTGTAGGTCTTTGGATATGAAGGGAGGAGGCTGGAAAATGGGCTTCTTAAGTTGTCTTTTTGTCTCAACATTGCCCTTGAGTTGTTTTGCTGGGCTGCACATTCCCTGCCCACAGCATTTCACAGCTTTTGAAGGCGAGACCTGGGTGGCAGCATTTATTTTGGAAGAACCTCAGACCTATAGAAAACTGATCAACCATGCTGCAATGGGAGGCCACACACCCAGATGTATACGGGCAGTACAAATGTGACCTGATGGGTTCAAAAAAAAAAAAAAGATATGAAGTTGGGTGGGCAGGAAAGGTAGGGAGGGGGAGGTGCAAAACATATTGTACAAAATTCTCAAAGAACTAATAAAAGATGAGTTCAAACGTTATAGGATGGAGTCCAACACAACTTCCTGTTGCCTTTTACCCAGATTTCCTGTTTATTCATTCTTTATGACATTTGTCTGTGGTTGGGAGAGGAAAGGAGACAGAACAGAGGGGCAAGGTTAAGTCTGTTATCCCTAAGTCTTTCAATATTTATTTCCTAAGAACAAGTCCGCTTACATTAATAACACAGTCACCCGATCAGAAAATT
>CABHPQ010147243.1:0-10000 GCA_902168405.1 Peromyscus aztecus
ACTGTGCAGGTGGGCTTTGAGGTCTCATATATGCTCAAGATACCACCCAGTATCTCAGTCCACTTCCTGTTGCCTGCAAGATGTAGAACTCTCAGCTACTTCTCTAGCACCAAGTCTGCCTGCATGCTGCCATGTCCCACCACGATGATAATGGGCTAAACCTTGGAAACGGAAATGTTTTCCTTTATAAGAGTTGCTGTGGTCATGCTGTCTCTTCACTGCAACAGAAATTCTAATAAGACAGTGGCTGAGGATGGCCTTGAACTCCTGACCTATCTGCCTTCACCTCCCCAGTGTGAGATCATAAGCACTCATCAGCACTCCCCTTTTACTCAGTGCTGGGGATTGGTCACAAAGCTTCATGCAGGCCAGATAGGCACTCTATGGAGCCACATACTCAGCCCCCCTTGATATATTTCATTAACATAAGCTTTTCCCATAAGAAGCGGTGTTGTGTACATCAAGTTAGATTTATAAGTCATTAGATGGAAGCACTATCTCGAAAGCAACTGGCCTGACATTACCATGTGACACAGTCTCACAGCAAACTCCCAGATCCTCTGGCTCTTACAATCTTTCCACTACCCCACTCCCCTGCTTTGGCAATATTCCTTGAGTCTTAGGGGCAAAAGTATTCTGTAGATGTATCTATCAGGATTGCACTCCACAACTCTGCATTTTGACTGGTTGTGGTTTTCTGTAGTGGTCTCTGTCTGTTGGAAAGAGAAGTTTCCTGGATGAGGGGTGAAGACCACATTCATCTGTGGGTATAAGGACAAGTGCTTATAGATTGATGTTAGGGACTACACTGGTTTGGCAAATCAGTGGTTGTCCAGCGTTAATTGGTCAGCCCTGAAAACATACAAACAAATATTGTGATGTTTGAATCCACTGGGAAAGACCAAAGACATAGACTCAGTTCAAATTAGATGAAATGAATTTATTCTCACTGCTACAGAAGGACGGCAGCCTTAGAGCCAAACAGCATTCCATGCCAAAGGGAGCTTAAGGAAGGGTTTATAAAGGTGGATATCAAAGGTGGACCTTACAATTACCTATGGAATCCACAGCTGGGCAGGAGAATTGTTTTGCTCTCCTCAGTGGTTTCTCTTTCCCGTTGTATAGTAATAAAAAAGACCACTTTATCCCAGTCCCACAGCAATAAGTTTACAAAAGCTAAAGCAGGAACACCATTATCTGATCTTATCTCATCTGCAGGCCACTAGGATCTTACAGGCATTCCAGGGCAAAGGTCAATGGCCTTTAAGGGATGCCTGGTACCATATTAAGTTTCTTTAGCCATCACAGGGGAGTTATGTACAAATTATTACACAGTTCTGAGTACAGAAATATCACTAACTGACTGGAATAGAACAGGCAATACCAGTGCCATCAGGCTAGGGCTGGCTGTCATGTTCCCACACAAGTAACATTAGAGGGACTGAGCAGATTATATTTAGGAATATATATGTACATATACATACAAATACGCATATAATAACTATTAATGAAAAAGAGGCCATGAATTTGAAGGAGGGATGTCAGGTTCAAAGGAAACTCCACTCTCCCAAATTCTAGTGCCTCTTGACCTCTAGCAAAGGAGCTATTTCCTTATCACAGACATGTGGGACAAATAGCTTTCTGTGGTGCCTATTAGTAGGCTAAAGCACACGCTGGCCTATAGGCTTCCTCGGTATCACAAGTACCTAGCTCTTCTTACCTCACCCCCTACCCTAACCTTCAGATTGTGGGCTTCCCTCCCCCAGCCTCTCATTCCCTGTAACCCTATTTCAGTTATTTGATCTTTGGCCCCCTCTCTCTTGCCCATCTTTCTTGGTCTCCTTTGCTGGCATTCTCTTTGTCTTCATTTCTTGCTCTCCCCCTCTCTCTCCTCTCATGACCAAGTCCAGTCTGCTGGCCATGTTAAGTTTACTACTTTCTCTCTCTAAACCTGTAAGTCCCACTTTCCCAAGGACAGATAAACCTGTAAGGCCCACTTGTCCATGGACAGATAACTTCCCAGAACTCTGGAGGCTATGGTTCATGTAAGCTAACAAGCCACGTTTTCAATAGGTTGGTTGCCCCAACTGCCCAGGATGTGTTTGATCATATGTAGGCAGGAAGTACTTCAGGATTTATGCTTATCCCAAATTGGACAAACTCAGGAAGTACATTATAACCTTATGGGTTTTGCCTTTATAAGCACCTGACTAATGTAATTTGAGGCCATTCTCTGGGAATTCCAGGTACAGACCTGGCCAGTGTTCATTGTCCTGCTTAGTATTTAATAAAGTTTGCTTCAAATTTGGCTGAAAATTTGTGGTAGTGGTTTTATTCTTACCTAGTGGGATTGACTAACTATATTTTTAAAATAAGGTATTTAAGTGAGTGTTGGATAAGACTTTTTCCCTCGGATATCTACTTTGTCTACACTGAAGAGGGAGTCAATAATAAATCTTGTAGATTGAGCGTTTTCTCTCCGAGTCCCACCAAGCCCCGGCAGTCTGACAGCCCACTTATAAAATAAACACACAGATGCTTATATTATTTAAACTGTTTGGCCTAATGACTCAGGCATCTAGCTATCTAGTTCTTACATCTTAAATTAATCCATTTCAATAAATCTATACCTTACCACATGGCTCGTGGCTTACCAGCATCTTCACATGCTGCTTGTCATGGCAGTGGCTGGCAGTGTCTCTCTCCGCCTTCTGGTTCTCTCAGTTCTCCTCTCTGTTAGTCCCGCCTATACTTCCTGCCTGGCTACTGGCCAATCAGTGTTTTATTTATTGACCAATCAGAGCAACACATTTGACATACAGACCATCCCACAGCAAAATCTTATTATTGTTATTATTGTCATAAATTTAACACAAGATACACTATGGAACCTTTTGCTCCATGCCATGTAGTATAGTAATTTGAGTGTATGGTGGTTTGAAAGAAAATGGCCCCCAAAGGGAATGGCACTATTGGAAGGTGTGGCTTTGTTGGAGTAGGTGTGGCCTTGTTGGAGGAAGTGTGTCACTGTGGGGGTAAACTTTGAGATCTCAGATGTGCTCGTGTTTCAGACTTCCTGTTACCTGTGAGTCAAGATGAAAGAACTCTCAGTTCCTTCTCCAGCACCATGTCTGCCTGCATGCTGCCATGCTTCCCGTCATGATGATAATGAACTGAACCTCTGAGCTGTAAGCCAGCCCCAATTATATGTTTTCCTTTGTAAGAGTTGCTGTGGGCATGGTGTCTCTTCACAGCAATAGAAACTCCAAGACAATGTTTAATGTTAGAAATGTTTAGGGTCACAAAGGAAGAGACCATAACTCCAGCTGAAGTGTCTGGACAAGGCGAACTTTACTCTTGGTCAAGGATGCACTGAGACCAGAAGTGCATTTGATTTTCATTCTAACTCAGGTGATGCCTGTGTCTTTTCCCCATTGCCTGGGATCTGACCTTAAATTTTATTCAGTTGGATAATCTGAAAAGCATTGTAGGCAGGAGAGGAATGGGAAAGGCGTCACTTATTCAGGGAGAAGAGGAACACAGCTCCAGGCCATCAAATCTCTAGAATAGAGCTGGGGGGCTTTGTGTAAACAAACATTTTACTGAGGGATGGGGATTAAAATGTTTCATAAAACATCATGGGGGAGATAGAGACTCTAATTCTTGTCCTAAACACAAGTTTTATAGTATTTAATAGGAAAGACTTAGTTATTTCTTACACTACCAGTCCCTGCAGGTCTACCATCAGATAAATGCCTTGTCTCCATTTTCCAGATAAGAAACAGGGACTCAGAGATATCAATCCATGGTTCATAGCTAAGAGTCGTTCTGTAAAATCAGGTCTTTGTGATTCTGTAGCCTAATAGCTCCTTCATGTCACTTGGCCTTCCTGAATCAGGCACCAATATTGTAATGATCAGAGGGACTATTCTATACATAAATATATGTGTGCATAAATTACATATTTATACATGTATAAATTACACATATATACCTACATATAAGTCACACATATATGTAAGCATATATATATATTCATCCCAACTGCACATTCCTTAAGGATAGCAGGTCTTACATGTTTGTATCTCCATACCCAGCAACATCCTGATCCAGAGCCAGAATTCACTAAAAATAAAGAAGCATTCTTTAATTTATGGGCTTATATAAGAATATTTTAAACAAAACATACTTTAAAATATTTTAGTAGGTTTTTTTCCACTCAGCAACAATCCTGCTCAAAGAGAAAAATCTGTCAAACTACAGTTTTCACAAAACACTAATCTCTATTTGTTTCCTAAGATCTGAGCTAAATGCAACTTTCTCACAGTCGAAAAGGGTCTATGATGAGTTCACTCAGTTCCACCCTGGAATGGAATGCCCACTTGTTGCTTGTTCAGGGAACTGATGAGGCCAACAATTCTTTGTTGCTGGCATATAACCAGACTCTAAAGTTTGTCCAGCCTCTCAGCTCCAGCTGCCAACATTGGCAGCACCGTTTCCAGATAATTGACCTTGGTTCTGCTGACTGAGAAAGTCATCTCCCAGAGTCAAACAGGACTCCTGTTTAGATAGGACCAATGTTATTTAACCTTTGGGGGTGGGAGTGGGGAAAGGTATTCACAGTACTGAAATGAAAGGATTCATATGAACGTCGAAGCCAACATTCAGAAACCTAAAATAAGATTTAAAAATTAAAATAAATTGCCAGACCATATGTTTTTTCCTTTGCCTCTTCTAAATTGCTTTCTTCTGGGAATGACCTAAGGTTAGGCTTTCAATGGATGATCTAACTGACACAACACAGTGAGTATTGATGATCCTTATAACAAACATTTATTATCACTAGTTTATTCAAAACATTAATCCATTTGGGAGATGTTTGTATTCCCATCAAAAGTAAGCTCAAGGTGAGATGAAAAGCAATTGAATTGGGAATTTTGTACAATAACAGTATCCGTTGCAAAAACCACATGACAATGTAACTTTATTCCCATTAACCAACCTTGAAAGCTGTAACAAATTTGGCACAGTGCAGTGGAAAATGTTAATTGCTGAGGGGTTATACTCTCTTCTCAGGACTTACAGGCAGCAGTGTGCTGTGAATTCTAGAACTGCTTTATTGCAGCCAGGACAGTGCACTGGTCACCCACTTTCTAATGTTTCTGAGTTTGCCTTGCCTGCAACTCTGCAGAGCACACACAGTGTGCTTCCTTTGAAAAACCAGTTCAGCAACCTTTATCTTCTCCACAGGCTCCCGTACCCCCCTTTGTAACACAACACCCTGCAAAGATCTGCAAGACCAAGAAGGATTGCCCCTGGAAGACCATACCACTAGAATAATAGGGTATTTTAACAAGCTCCTGTTAGCTCTTGACAACTGAGAAAACTGGGCTTTGGAAAATTTCAGTAACTTCCCCCACCCACATCACCTAGCTAAGACTGAGAAAACAAACTCAGTCATATGACTCCACACTAGTGAGATGTGAGCTACATACTTTCAATAACAAGGCATGTGCACCTTGGATGTTATCATTTTCCCTGTCGATGACGTTTAGATTTGAAATACTTAGAGCTAAATAATTTTATGGGACTCAAAGAAGAGTTATGAAATCAGGACTGTGGGAACTAAGTGATTACTGCTTTGTAAAATATAATTTGGTGATGTACACAAGAAAGGTCGCAGTGTTAACAGAGAAACTATTACAACCCAGTAATTGAAAATTCCAAGGGGAAATTCAATGCAAATTGCTTTTGGATAAGTCTGTATTCATGCATTCCCAGGACTAGACAAGAAGCACTTTAGTTAAAACATGCCCTGCTAATTCTAGATCATTGAAGAAATGGAAAAAATGCTTGGACTACAGAGGCAGCTGAATTAATCTGCCCGGGGCTTTCAGGCTGTAATGTATCTTCACAGTCAGCAAAGTATCTTGGAAAGGATAGACATATTAAACATTCTGACAAATATTTTCTATCCACAGTGCTTTTAAATCATTAAAATGCCTATAGCATGTGACAATGGAAAACCCAGGTAATTTAAAAACATTTATATAGTGTGGGGTTGTATTTTTATTAAATAACATAAAACATCAAAATATTAAGATATTATACTGTCAGGAAATCTTTAAAAGTTAATATACTGAAACATAAACAAAAAAACCCTTATAGTAATATTCTAATGTATTTTCTCCCTTCCTTTTTTCCAAGTATAACATAGAGAATTTTTATCAATATATAATTAAAGTACTATATATCTGTTTTGTGTCCTATGTGGATTTATTCTTTGATTTATCTATTCCCATGTAGCTAGAAATAGAAAACATTTTAACTCTTGTAAATACAAATAACCTTGCGAACATATTTGCGCACATGTATTTCTGCATTTATTATTGTTTACTCAGGAAAGAATCCTAGCATTAGGACTAGATTGACACTTAAATTTCATCTAGAATACTGTTCATCAGAGACTCCTCAAACAATACAGGATACTGCCATTGCTCTTAGTTGCCTACCAGAACTAGGTGGTAAGTCTGTTGCTGAACTTTCCACACAATCTTGTCACAGGACACAGAGAAATCAATTTAATATTGACCAAGGAGATTCCTCCTTGGTGGCTAGTGCTCATCATACCATGAATGTGCTATGCAGACTGCTGGGGGCAGGGAGCAGGGGTGGAGGGTTGAGGATCATCAACAGATTTACTCAGCAGTGAGCTACAATAATGACCAACATAAGGTGTACCCATGGGCACAACAGTGGCACAAATATTATGGCAGTAACCAAATGCTTTCTGATTAGAATTAAAGCCCATTCCACAAAGAGAAATACTTGTCTGACATTGTAAATCTGGCTAAAAACTCATGGTTGGGGAGCTCATAGGCACCAGGGGTGAACCTACTACTATTATTTTACTAGATGGACATAGTATCAAACTGCCTTCTAAATTTATATCTGCCTACAGATTAGGGCAGCTCCTCAAATTGCATCATATATTTCTGTGTGCAGTGGATGGCAATTAATGAAGAAACTCACAACTCATCAAAGTACAGAGAATAAGTTACTGTGGAATGCTCAGCCACAAATGGGACATCGTAGTACACCCTTTCCCCCCATAAGGCTCATAGACATTACCGAATAGGGAGTGTCCAGATTGTAGGAGCCAGAGGCTTGTGAGGACCAGAGTGAAAACAGCACCTTCTGGACAGGAGAGCACTGCTGCACTCGTGAACTCATAGCAGCTGTGGTTGCCTGTACAAGACTTAAACAAAACCAATCCATTAAACATTCCAGCTTGGGTGCTGGAGGGACGAATGAGTTCCCACTTCTAGCTGAGGAGCTGCTGACAGTTGATGGCTTCTTGGGGAGGGAAAGCCAGTTTTCTTAAGGTTAGGGCCTCTGGGAGGTCAACCACGCTCCAGTGGGTCGTCTCACACTCATGAATATGGGGCAACACAAATTGGACTCAGTGGGTTATTAGAAGAAAAAAAGGAGTAAGTAAAGCTGGGAGGGAGTGGAGAGTGGGAGTGGACCTGAGAATTAGGAGAAGGAGGAAGGGATATGATCAAAACACATTACATGCCTGTGTGAAGTTCTCAGACTCGTTCATCCTTGGGCACATTTTCCCTCTAACGTAAGTCTACTCATCTGTTCTAAACCTAAAGAATATAACTCTTTTCTTTCTTCTTTTTAATTTTTTGTTTTGTTCTGTTGCTGTTGTTTGTTTTTTGAGACAGTCTTTCTATTATGCAGCTCTGGTTGTCCTAGAACTTGCTGTGCAGACCACACTGGCCTCGGACTCACAGAGATCCACCTGCCTTGGCCTCCCAAGTGCTGGGATTAAAGGCGTGCACCACCACGCCTGACCCTTTTTCTTTACTTCCTAAACTATTTTTAGTTAAAAAAAATTTTATACAATATAGTTTGATTATATTATTTCCCCTCCCCCAAGGCCTCTCAGATCTTCCTACCCCTACACATCCAACTTCATGTTCTTTCTCTCAATAGAACAGACAAACATAGAATAAGAAAATAAAACAAAGCCTCAAAAGACAAGAAACATCAAACCATAACGAAAGAAAGGAGATAAAAAACTACAGAGTTCATTTTGTGTTGGCTTGCCCTGGAGTGTGATTGATATACCCTGTGACAGTCCATTGGAGACAACTGGTTTTCCCTGTCCCAGCAGCTATCAACCGTAAATAGGTTCTTGGTCAGGGTGGGACTTTGTGCCTACTTCTCTTCTGTGCTGGGATTTTTGTCTGGCTTAAATTTGAGCAGGTCGTGTACATGGGGTAGAACTCTAAGTTACTTATTAGAATTCTACTTTGGCAACAACATTTTATACTAGGACAAACCCCCTTAGTACTGTGGCCCAGGCCAACTCCTGAAGTAAGATACAAATAAGTACAGGTCACTAGAGTCTGCATAAATCGCCAGGTTCTAGAAAAGTGAACGACTCGCTGCAGCATCATCTGCCTCTTTACTCCAAATTCATCGTGCCTGTCAGTTCTCTATGCTCCAGACTCACAGAGCAAGCAGCTGATTTCAGATTGCTCTGGGGTCCCCAGTCAACCTCTAACTCTGCTGTTCTGCTGCTCTCTTGGTCCTTGCAGCCCTTGCTTTGCCCTCTTCACTGGCACTTGCATTTCCTGGTCCACCCAGGCTTCTTAGAATAAACCACTAATCCCTAGCATGACATCTTGGAACTTGGTAGAAATTTAAGGAGAAAACTATGTAGGAATCTGTTCCTCTCAGTTTACATAGTCCTGCCAAGAACTGCTCTTCTTTGGTTGAGTGTAGCCCTGCTCTTCCTCTTACCATGAAATGTGTATTTGTGTATTTGTTTTGCTTCTTAATTGTGATGGGGCTTTTTGATCAAATTTCTAATTGAATAATCTTTAAACCTGAGCTCACATTTAAGAGAAGGAGAATGGAATTTTGAACACGTAATCTATTGAACTATATTTTCCCCCTAACCAGCATGTGTGAGTTTTACAACTTTAGGAATAAAAATTATTACTTTAAGACATAAGACAGGAAAGCACAGCTCTTTTAAGGGAACCATTTGCCAGACCTTGGTTTTCACCTACTATGAATCCTTTCCCAAGAGTTCTTTACAACAGCTTATTTCCTCATTACAAAAGAAGGATGGATGGATTTCTCAGTCACTCCTCTTTGTATTCTTAATGCTGAAGGTATAAACAGCTCGAGGCTGCAAAACAAAGGGAAAGCAAAACATAGAGAAGTTGTTGCTAAGAAAGAGAATTATCCTAATGACTGAGTAGCAAATTGATTTTCCAGTTGTTTGCTTTCATCAAAGCTGAAGACTTAACTTGCAAAAATAGTCTTCAATAACAATTATGAAGAGATTAGTGTGTAACTAGGATACAACAAACTTTTCTATTTGTATCTCTTTATCGAAACAGGTTTTCATCACTTAAAATATATACACTAAAAAAATTAAAAATGGAAGTGGGGCTGGAGAAATGGCTAAGTGGTTAAGAGCACTGACAGCTCTTCCTGAGGACCTGGGTGCAACTCCCAGCACCCACATAGCAGCTTTGGTTCCTGTCCTGGAACTCACTCTGTAGCCCAGGCTGGCCTCAAACTCATAGAGATCTGCCTGGCTCTGCCTCCCGAGTGCTGGGATTAAAGGCGTGTTTCATCACAGCCCAGCAGGCTTTGGAGTTTCAAAAGCTCAAGTCAGGCCCAGGATCTTTGTCTTCTGCAGCCTGCAGATCAGAATGTACAAATCTCAGTTACTTCTCTTGTACCATGTCCGCCTGCATGCTACCATTCTTCCTGCCATGAGGACAATGGACTAAACCTCTGCAACTGTAAGCCAGCCCCAATTAAATGCTGTCCTTCATAAGAGCTGCTGTGGTCATGGTGTCTCTGCGCAATAGGACAGACACTAGGACAACATCCTTTTAAATGGTTTAGATCATCAACATGAGTTTTTTGAATTGCATTTTATTTTACGTGTGTGTGTGTGTGTGTG
>CABHPQ010147243.1:12500-40984 GCA_902168405.1 Peromyscus aztecus
TCCGAACATGAGCAGTGGCACATCCATGCCATTCATATGCACACAAAATAAGTAAACAAAGATGTATTTTAAAGCTGTAGAAATAAGCATATGAATACTATACACATCAAAATATTGGATATTTAGGTAATCTCATCATTTTAAGAACAGTGAAAATCACAACTTACAGCTGATGGTAGAGATCAGCTGGTGGAGTCCTTGCACAGGTCTGAGTTTATAAAGTTTATTTTTATTCATGTTTGTCTTGAGGTTTAAGTCTAATGTCAGGTTTGGGCTTTGGGTGAAGGCAGCTGTGCTAGTTTGAATGTAACTGGCCCCTTAAGCTCACAGGGAGTGGCACTATTAGGAGGTGTTTCTTTGTTGAAGTAGTGTGGCCTTGTTGGAGGAAGACTGTTACCGTGGGGGTAGGCTTTGAGGGCTCTTTTGCTTAAGTTTTGCTCAGTGTCACAGTCCACTTCCTGTCGCCTTCTGATCAAGATGTAGCCAGCACCATGTCTGCCATGTCCCACCATGAGGATAATGGACCAAGCCTCTGAATTGTAAGCCACCACCTCAGTGAAATGTTTTCCTTTTTAAGAGTTGCTGTGGTCATTGTGTCTCTTTGCAGTAATAGAAACCCTAACTAAGACAGCAGCCCACTCTGAGGTGAACACATTTCAGACCAAGATGTCACATCTTAAGCCAGAAAAGAGAAAACGGGAGAGGAAGGTGGGTGGAGGGACAGAGCAGGAAGAATATATCAACCCCTTCATGGGTACACTCCCAATGACCTAAACTCCTCCCAGTAAATGATCGCTCCTAAAGTATAGAGACCCACAGAGGTTTTCTTTCTTTTTTTTTTTAATCCTCTTTTTTTTGTTTATTTGTTTTTTTTGTTTGTTTTTTTAATATTTTATTTTATTTTATTTTATTTTACAGTACCATTCAGTTCTACATATCAGCCACGGATTCCCTTGTTCTCCCCCCTCCTGCCTCCCTCCCCTTTCTCCCAGCCCACCCCCCATTCCCACCTCCTCCAGGGCAAAGCCTCCCCCGAAGACTGAGATCAACCTGGTAGACTCAGTCCAGGCAGGTCTAGTCCCCTCCTCCCAGGCCGAACCAAGCGACCTTGCATAAGCCCCAGGTTTCAAACAGCCAACTCATGCAATGAGCACAGGACCCGGTCCCACTGCCTGGATGCCTCCCAAACAGATAAAGCCAATCAACTGTCTCACCCATTCAGAGGGCCTGATCCAGTTGGGGGCCCCTCAGCCGTTGGTTCATAGTTCATGTGTTTCCATTCATTTGGCTATTTGTCCCTGTGCTTTATCCAACCTTGATTTCAACAATTCTCGCTCATATAGACCCTCCTCTTTCTCGCTAATTGGACTCCCAGAGCTCCACCCAGGGCCTAGCTGTGGATCTCTGCATCCAGTTCCCTCAGTCATTGGATGGGGTTTCTATCACGACAATTAGGGTGTTTGGCCATCCCATCACCAGAGTGGGTCAGTTCGGGCTGTCTCTCCACCATTGCCAGTAGTCTATTGTGGGGGTATCTTTGTGGATTTCTGTGGGCCTCTCTAGCACTTTGCTTCTTCTTATTCTCATGTGGTCTTCATTTATCATGGTCTCCTATTCCTTGTTCTCCCTCTCTGTTCCTGATCCAGCTGGGGTCTCCCGCTCCCCTAAGCTCTCTTTCCCTCGACCCTTGCCCTTCATTTCCCCCACTCACGTCCAGGCTGTTCATGTAGATCTCATCCATTTCTCTGTCATTGGGCGATCCCCGTGTCTTTCTTGGGGCCCACAGAGGTTTTTCTAGTGAGAATTTACTCAGCGTCCAAGAATCTGAGCTTGCTTTATCCAGCAGGGCTGCATAAGGGAATGATTTGACCACAGGAGTGGTTACGAGGTGTATGGAAGGGTCTATAACTGGCTGTGTGGTATGATTTGATCTAGTAAGGGGAGGTCTTCTGCCCCACCCCTTAGCATTGTTATAAAAAGCCCTTTTGAAGAGACAGAAGGGGCTGGTGGATTTTGATCCAGGTTCTCCCGAAGCTATCCTGTGTTTCTTTCTGTCTCCTCTCCGCTATCTTTCTATCTAAAAGTTTCTTATCCCTCTCTCCTCCTCATAGGAACCCTTTTAAAGGTGGGAGCTGGCCTCCCACAGATGGCACCTGAACAGTGACTTGGGTGCAGAGGACAGTTAAGTGAGAGCAAGAAAGAACCGCATGGGAGCAGCTGGACATGTCCAGTTTTGTATTAAGGTTAAGGTGGTGGTATTTTATTCTTCAGGAGCAAAAACTGTATATAGAAAAATTAGGCTGCAGTAAGTATCTCTCTATATATATATGTTTCTTTCTCTCTCTCTCTTAATTTCTATTAAAATTAGGAAAAAATATGGGGTTTATGTATAGGAATATTGTGTAGGAAGAAACTTGGGGTAAGAGTAGAATTTCCCTAGTGCCAGACCTGATGCAGTCTGAGAAAGAAAAGCCAAAATGAGGCAGGGAAATAGTAAGCAGATGTCTGAATATTCACTTGTAGAAAGTTTGAAAACTAGAGAGTTAAGGTAGAACCACAAGTACAGAGGTTTTGGAGTTCGTAGAGGAACTGTGTCCTTGGCTTTCTGACTATGGGACTCTGGATGCAGACTCCTCGGGGAGAACTGAGGTCAAAATGTAAAAATATTATGAGGAACATGGGCCGGAAAAGATTCCAGTGGAAGCTTTTGACCTGTGGCCATTAATTCAGGACAGTTTAATCTAAGCCTTGAGTGGCAGGGGGGAGTTTTCCCTGAGGCGGACTCAGGAGAGACAAAACCCTCCACTCTGCCAGCAGTGTGCCACTAGATGAGAAGACTTTTACGACATTGTTCAATCAGAGTCAGTTCCCTCTTGGCCACAAGGCTGAGTTTAAGGAACAGAAGTCTTGGAATGAGACAAGGGAGGAACTAAAGGGCTTGAAAAAGTTAGCAATTTCTCTTTCTCAAAAACTGGAAGCTCTTCGGGTCTCTCCTTCCCAGGTCTCTTTTCCTTCTGTGGGCTGGAATTAGACTCACCTGGGGGTCATCTATCAGAATGGAAAGGTTGCCCATAATTGCCCTGGCTCAAAAACCTCCCAGATCATGGCCAACCCTCACTGCTAGTGCTGCGTCTCCCCTTCAAGCCAGCATTCAGGAGGCAGCTAGCAGAGGATAAGAGATGCAGGGCTTTCAAATGTTCCCTGTAATTGAACACCCAGATGTCCAGGATAGTATAGTGTTAGTGAATGTATACGGAGCCGGGGATTCAGCAGCCATGACAGGTAGTGGCTGGATTTCCTCCCAGACCCAGAAGGGCTGCTTGAAAACCACAGCTCATAGTGGCTGGGTTTCCTTCCAGAGCCAGGGCTGCTTGTAGAAGCAAGAGGAACCTTGAGCCCCTGGGGCAAGAGGCAGTTGAGAGTGCTGAGGTCTCAGGACTGGGATTGTAAATGTCTGAACAGAGCTAGCAGCTAAAGTCATGAAGTTTCTGTTTGCTGGCTGCACAGAGAGTTTTCTGAAAGGAGCTCTGTAGCAGCTCAGTTATTATGGCAACCACCTTCACCCTAGGGCAAGCTAATTGAAACTGTCTCTATAGCTGGTAGTGAAGTTTCAGCAATGCTTGTTTGAACTTAGTTGAATTGTTGTATTCAGGGGAACTGCAATGAATTTGGGTAAAGGGACCATCCCCTGGCCAGCAACCATCTGACGCTGGGTGCATTTCCACCCGTTCAAGAATGGCTTGGAGGGCCTGGCATGGAAAGTGGCTGGGGAGGTGGGGAGTGACTTATCCCCAGTGTTACAGCCCCTCCCTTCCAGCAGTGGCACTCATTCAATCCTGGGGCCAAGGGAGCTGGATACAAAGACTCTAGAGCTACCGGTTTCAAACTTTCAGGAGAACTTTAAGGCTTTTATTAGAACTGACTTTTCTGAGCTCTTACAAACTTCAGAAATGAAACAGTTTTGAGTTCACCTACAATTTTAACCATGGTGACTCACGATTCATGTACCCTCTGTCTTGTTGAAAGAAAATGTAAATAGTTTTGTTAAGAGATCTTTTTAGATGTTTGCTAAAGTTTGTAGTCCTATAGAGAGTTTGCTTTTGAATGTAAGAGTTGTAAATATGCACAGTAATATTCATACTAGAATTATGTTAATCTGTTGATATTAATGAACCATGGTTTGGTGAAGCTAAGGGAGTCTTTGAGCTATCAGCCCAACTCACAGATGGAAAAATCTTTAGAGAATCTCAACCTGCAATGTTTAGGCCCAGATGTGGGAGATTTGATGCATCTTAGGAGACATACGTCCTCGGTGCAAACCCAGTGCCTGTCATGTGGCGCAGCCTTCCTCCAATTTCTGTGGGGATTGAAGAGGACTTGCTGAGGTTTGGGAAGGCTTGGAACCTTCTTCTAAATTCTCCTTCTATCACATGCAGCCCTTCAAAATTTTATTTATTTCTAACCTAACTTATGTAGCTGTTAAGCCCTGGCTTATCACAATTATGATATAGCTTTATTAAAAAAATAAAGAAAATACAGTTGCTAAATATTTTTTTTCAGTTCATGTTTCTGTATCTACAATTGTCATTCCGTGTTTGTTTTTTTTTTTTTTAACATATTCCCTACAGAAGGTAGGATGCCATTTTCTTTCCAAGTCCTCAGTTCATTTCACAATCATGAGATTACAGATAAAGAACTCAATGTTCTGGGAAGGAGCCATTCACCTACCATGAACTCCTTATTTAGGCAGCAACCAGCTGATGTGTCATAGAATTTGTGCAAGTGTGGCACCTGTAGGAACATAACATGTTTTTCTGTCCAGAAGTATATATGTATGTTCATATGTGGCTCATATAACTACATGGGCACATATGTTTATCATAAAAAGAAATAGAATATTTGCAATGGCTGCATCCCATTGTATGTTCATCACAATTCATTTTTAAGCAATGGTACCATGGCTTCACAGAATATGACAGTCTTCATTGCACCAGTGAATACTGAGAGGAATTAGTTGAATGGACATTTATGTAGGAAATCTCTTTCTGATAAATAATTTATATTACAAATTTAAAAGAGCTCTTACAACTCAAAAGAAAACAAGTAAGGGTTGGAGAGATGGTTCAGTGGTTGGGAGTTCTGACTGATCTTCCAGAGATCCCAAGTTTGATTCTCAGCACCCACATGGCAGCTCACAACAATCTGTAACTCTAGTGCCAGAGGATGCAACGCTCTCTTCTGGACTCAGCAGACACCAGGCAAGCACATGGTAAACAAACATACCATGTGGATGAAGCAGTCATACACATAATATTTAAATTAATTTTTAAACAAATAAACCAATAAAATAATGGGCCAAAGGTACCAATCAGTACTTTACTAAAGAAGGCAGATGAGGGCTGGTAAGATTACTCAGTGGGTAAAGGCATTTGCTGACAAGTCTCACCACCTTATTGGATCCGCAGGACCCACATTGTAGAAGTCAGAAAAAGATTCCAAGCTGCCCTCTGACCTCCACATACATGTCCCAGTGGAAGAAGAGAACATACAACCAAAAGTTATCCTCTGACTACCTGTGTATGTGGCAGCATACATTAAAATTTTCCAGGGTATTACTTAATGCCCAGGACAGATGAGATTGAATCACAAATGTGTTTTTATGTAACTATGTTTGTTTGCATGAGAGTTCTCTTTCAATGATCTAATGACCATGTTTGTTGAAGTGCTATGTCTTTTTTTTTTTTTTTTTTTTTGGTTTTTCAAGACAGGGTTTCTCTGTGTAGTTTTACACCTTTCCTGGAACTCACTTTGGAGACCAGGCTGGCCTCGAACTCACAGAGATCTGCCTGCCTCTGCCTCCCGAGTGCTGGGATTAAAGGCGTGTGCCACCACTGCCCAGTAGTGCTATGTCTTTAAAGTAGTGTGTATGAGGCACTGTTGTGGAATATTATTTTAAGATGTGTTAAATTTGTTTACAATGATTTGTCTGAATGATGCAAAGATGGGTTGTATTCTTTTATGTTGCATTTGTTTAACTCTGTGAAGTTTTGTTATTTTGCCTGTCTAAAACACCTGATTGGTCTAATAAAGAGTCAAGTGACCAATAAGTAGGCAGGAGAAAGGATAGGCAGGGCTGGTAGGCAGAGAGAATTAAGAGGAGAAATCTGGGAGGAGAAGATCAAGGAGTGAGGAGAGAAGGAGAGGAGGACATCAGGGCCAGCCACCCAGCTGCACAGCAAGCCATGGAGTAAGAAGTAAAGAAAGGCATACAGAAATAGAAAAGCGTATAAGCCCAGAGGCAAAAGGTAGGTGAGATAATTTAAGTTAAGAAAAGCTGGCTAGAAATAAGCCAAGCTAAGGCCAGGTATTCATAAGTAAGACTAAGACTCCATGTGATTTATTTGGGAACTGGGTGGTGGGCCCCAAAGAGGAAAAAGTTAAAAAAAAAAAAAACTACACTTTGGTGTACTAATGTGAGGCTCTAATATCCCTAAGGCCTGGGAAAGCTTAAAAACAAACGAACAAAATGGACATGGCTCCTTTAAGAAATTCTGTCATATAGTAGTGAACTTAAACACCTTTTTCATGTTAATAGAAACAAAAACACTAAGTAAAACATGCCTGCCACATTGCAGGGCACCAGCATTGCAGAACAGGGGGAGCTGAATGCAGTTCTCGGTCAAATGTACCTCCCCAAGGAACACAAGCTTAGGCTTGGCTTCCATGAACCTAGAAGTGGGCAGAGCCAGTCAATAAAGCTGCCCAGGGGATCCATCTGTAGCTTAGCAGTTTAAAGGCTCCTGCAGTCAAAAAATAGGCTAAAAGATTTGCAGTAAAAGAGGACCAGATAGAAAAACCTTTAAACAGGTTACAGTGTGTTTGACAATGTGCATAGGCTTAAGAAATAAAAATAAAGAGTATAGATAGTCAGAAATAAATAATTAGTTTAAAAATGATAGTCTTTAAAAAAGAATAAAAGTAATATACAAGAAAAAACACATAAGATGGGAAATTCACAGGGAGTCTGGATTCTGTATGTTGCTAAACTGATTTTGAATCTTTTGATTGCTGATAAGCAAAGGACAGCTGCTAAGAGACTTGGAATTGGAAGAGGGACTGTTGAAATAAACCATCCTGTATACTTTAGAAATGCTTTCACTTTAAAATGGAAGTCAAAATCTGTATTTGTAAAATGGAACTTAAAAGATGCATTGCTTTGGAGAAGAAGTTTTGCTTTTGTTCCCACAGGAGATGAGAGACTGTATTCCTTCAGGATTGATATGGATCAGCTTGATAGGGGAAGACCTCCTGAAACTTGACAGGTGATATCAACAAAGGTTATATCTGGTATTCCCAGGATTGGCCATTTTCTCAGTTTTCTTCAGGAACTTCTGAAGACTTCTTCACCCACACACAACAGGAAGCAGTCTAGAGAAAACAACACCCACATTCCCAAGAGTTGGAGTGTGGGTGGTGTTTGGCTATTTGGTAGGTTGTAGCTGAAGTTTTCCTGTGTCCCACCTGGTCTGCAGTTGCTCAGACCCAAGTAAACACACAGAGACTTATATTAATTAAAACTGCTTGGCCATTAGCTCAGGCTTACTACTGACTAGCTCTTACACTTAAACTCAGCCCATTTCTGTTAATCTGTATGTCGTCACATTTTCCGTGGCTTTACCTGTGTGACATTTACCTGCACAGTGGGCTGGTGTCTCCTCACTCAGCCTTCCTCTTCCCAGAATTCTCCTTGTCTGTTTATCCTACCTATACTTCCTGCCTGGCTTCTGACCAATCAGTGTTTTATTAAACCAGTGTACAAAGGCATTATTCCACAGCAGTAGGTTGTGGATATTTGTTATCATTTAGGGGAATATAGGAATATAGAATAAGAAGATAACTATTAATCTCAGATATTTTGCATTGGCATGGATTTTGGTATATTGATACAAATTTAAAGTTATTTTTGTTACACTGTATGTTTCTAATCTTGTTTGGGATATTGTGCTTATGCGCCTCATTTAAAAATGCAATGTACAATTAAGAAATGAGGTTAGTAGTTATCTATAATAATCAAACTTGTAGTCACATTATGTATGTTTTCAAGGCATACATATATATGTGTATATATATATACACATATATATGTATGTATAAGGTATATTTTAGACAGAAAGATGATTTTCAAAGACCCACAGAATATGGCATTTAAGGAGCTTAATAACCTAGGGTTTTTCATGACAGTGAAACACATCTGCTCCTGGCAGCACCAATTTAGTTCATAAAAGGATGAGGAGAATCACAGAAACTCCATATGAAGTTTGCTTTCAATGTGTCAAGTCTAGCCATTTGGGCAAGAAACTGCTTTGCCTTCACTGCTGACAGTATGCTTTATAAACTGGACATGCAGGACCCATAGGAAAGTGACAGTTGAATTTGCCAAAACAAGCCAGGACAGTCCTTCAAAATTCCTGCTTCATAGAAGAGTCTGCCAGATACAATAGGCCTGTAGGCTGAAGATGGATGTCCCAATGCTGCAGAGAAACTTTGGGTGACTGTTCAGGCAGCCAGATGTCTCTGCTGTTAGGTAATAGTACATTCTTCTGGAGTCTTTGTAGTTAAAGATTAAATAGTTAAAGTTATAGTTTTCCTTAGTTATGATTAAAAGTAAATTAGGTATAAAACATTAGACTCACTAAGATAATGGAGTATTTTCTCTAAATTTGCTAAATGGACTGAATATTGTAAATTAATTCTTATTTGATAACTGTTTTTGTTGTATATAGTTTTACTTTGTTAAGGTCAAAACCTTTCATTTTTTTTAAACAAAAAGGAAGAAATGTTGTGGAATATTATTTTAAATGTTGTGGAATATTATTTATGCTGTGGATCATTTGTTTAATGATGCAAAGATGTGTTCCATTCTTTTATGTTGTATTTTTAAAATATAAGCCTTTAATATTCACAAGGAAGGAAAATGAGTGGAATTCTTTTTTTTATTGTACAGTATTACATGGAATTAATAGAATTGCATCAGGAAAAAAATACAGGACTTAGATCTGCTTCATATTTAAGGATTTTTGTAATTTGCTTACACCTACCATTACTATTTCTTCACTTGTAACATGTTTATTAGAACAGAACCCAATTGGTTCTATAGGAGTTAAATATGTATACAATATTTATAAAACTTATAGACATGGAATAATTATTAATAATATTTAGTTAATAATCAGGAGTATAATTATACATTATTTACTTTTTTAATTAAGAATTTTTTTATTCATTTTACATACCAACCACAGATCCCCTCTCATCCCTCCTCCCACTCCCCACAAGCCTTCCTCCTCAACCGATTCCTCATTTCCACCTCCAAAAAGGTAAGGCCTCTCATGGGGAGTCAGGAAAGCCTGATACATTCAGTTGAGGCAGGTCCATGCCCCTCCCCTTGCATCAAGGCTGTGCAAGGTGTCCCACCATAGGCACTGGGTTCCAAAAAGCCAGTTTATGCACAAGAGATAGATCCTATTCCCAGAGGTGGCTTTATTGTACAGGATTGTTTTAGCTATCCTGGGTTTTTTGTTTTTCCATATGAAGTTGAGTATTGTTCTTTCCAGGTCTATGAAGAATTGTGTTGGGATTTTGATGGGGATTGCATTGAATCTGTAGATTACTTTCAGTAAGATTGCCATTTTTACTATGTTAATCCTACCTATCCACAAGTATGGGAGATCTTTCCAAATTCTGATATCTTCTTCAATTTCTTTCTTCAGAGACTTAAAGTACTTGTCATACAGATCTTTCATTTGCTTAGAGTTATCTCAAGGTATTTTATATTATTTGTGGCTATTATGAAAGGTGATGTTTCTTTGATTTCTTTCTCAGCCCATTTATCATTTGAATATAGGAGGGCTACTGATTTTTTAAAGTTAATCTTGTATCCTGCAACATTACTGAAGGTGTTTATCAGCTGTAGGAGTTCCCTGGTAGAATTTTTTGGGGTCACTTATGTATACTATCATATTGTCTGCAAACAGGAAAAATTTGACTTCTTCCTTTACAATTTGTACCTCCTTGATCTCCTTTAATTGTCTTATTGCTCTAGCTAGAACTTTGAGTTCTTGAATAGATATGGAGAGAGTGGAAAGCCTCATCTTTTCCCTGATTTAGTGAAATTGCTTTGAGTTTCTCTCCATTTAATTTGATATTGGCTGTCAGCTTGCTGTAAACTGCCTTTATTATGTTTAGTTATATTCCTTGTATTACTGATCTCTCTCCAAGACCTGTATCATGAAGGGGTGTTGGAATTTGTCAAAGGCTTTTTCAGCATTTAGTGAGATGATTATGTGTTTTTTTTTTCTTTCAGTTTGTTTATATGATTATATGGTGACAGATTTTCATATGTTGAGCTATCCATGCATCTCTGGGATGAAGCCTACTTGATCATAGTGGAGGATTTTTTTGACGTGTTCTTGGATTCTGTTTGCCAGTATTTTATTGAGTATTTTTTGCATCAATGTTCATGAGGGAGACTGGTCTGTAATTCTTTTTCTTTGTTGCATCTTTGTTTGGTTTGGGTATCAGGGTAACTGTAGCGTCATAAAAAGAGTTTGGTAATGTTCCTTCTATTTCTATTATGGGGAACGATTAGAAGAGTATTGGTATTAGCTCTTCTTTGAAAATCTGGTAGAATTCTGTGCTGAAACCATCTGGTCCAGGCCTTTTTTGGTTGGAAGACTTTTAATGACTGTTTCTATTTCCTTGGGGGTTATAGGTCTATTTAAATTGTTTATCTTGTCTTGATTTAATTTTGGTATGTGGTACCTATCCAGAAAATTGTCCATTTTTTTTTTGTTTTATTTTTTGGGTTTTTTGTTGTTGTTGTTTTTGCTTTTTTTTTTTTTTTAAGATTTTCTGATTTTGTGGAGTACAGGTTTTTGAAGTATGACCTGATGATTCTCTGGATTTCCTCATTGTCTGTTGTTATTTCTCCCTTTTCATTTCTGATTTTGTTAATTTGGATGCTCTCTCTCTGCTTTTTGATTAGTTTCGATAAGGGTTTGTCTATCTTGTTGATTTTCTCAAAGAACCAACTCTTTGTTTCGTTGATTCTTTGTATTGTTCTCTTTGTTTCTATTTTATTGATTTCAGCCCTCAATTTGATTATTTCCTGACGTCTATTCCTCCTGGGTGAGTTTGCTTCTTTTTGTTCTAGAGCTTTCAGGTGTGCTGTAAAGTCACTAGTGTGAAATTTCTCCAACATCTTTATGTGGGCATTAGTGCTATGAATTTTCCTCTTAGCACTGCTTTCATAGTGTCCCATAAGTTTGGGTGTGTTGTCCATTTTCATTGATCTCTAGGAAGTCTTTAATTTCTTTATTGACCCAGTCGTGATTCAGCTGAGCATTATTCAGTTTCTATGAGTTTGTGGACTTTCTGTAATTTGTGGTGTTGTTGAATTCTAACTTTCTGTAATTTGTGGTGTTGTTGAATTCTAACTTTAAGCCATGGTCGTCTGATAAAACACCGGAGGTTATTCCAATTTTTTTGTATCTGTTGAGATTTACTTTGTGACCAAGTATGTGGTCAATTTCAGAGACGGTTCCATGGGGTGCTGAGAAGAAGGTATACTCTTTTGTGTTACGGTGGAACTTTCTGTAGATAGCTATTAAGTCTATTTGAGTCATAACATCTGTTATATCCTGTGGTGATATTGTGTTCCCCAAAATATTGTGCACCCTAATAAACTTATCTGGGGTCAGAGAACAGAACAGCCACTAGATATAGAGGTCAGAAAATGGTGGCACACATGCCTTTAATCTTAGCATTCCAAAAGCAGAGATCCATCTGGATCTCTGTGAGTTCAAGGCCACACTAGAAACAGCCAGGCATGGTGACTCATGCCTTTAATCCCAGGAAGTGATGGGGAAAGCAGAAAGGTATATAAGGTGTGAGGACAAGGAACTAGAGCTGGTTACGCTTTTAGGCTTTTGAGCAGCAGTTCAGCCGAGATCCATTTGGATGAGGACACAGAAGCTTCCAGTTCAAGGAAACAGGATCAGCTGAGGAATTGGCAAGGTGAGGCTGTGGCTTGTTCTGCTTCTCTGATCTTCCAGTGTTCACTCCAATAACTGGCATCGGGTTTGATTTTATTAATAAGACCTCTAAGATTCATGCTACAAGATCCCTTATTTCTCTGTTAAGTTTCTGTCTGGCCGGCCTGTCTGCTGGTGAGAGTGGGGTGTTGAAGTCTGCCACATTAGTGTGTGAGGTTTGATGTGTGATTTAAGCTTTAGTAATGTTTCTTTTACATAGGTGGGTACCCTTGTATTTGGGGCATAAATGTTCAGAATTGAGACTTTGTGTTGATGGATTTTTCCTGTGGTGAATATGTAATGTTCTTTCCAATCTCTTTTGATTTATTTTAGTTTGAAGTCTATTTTACTAGATATTAGGATAGCTACACCAGCTTGTTTCTTAAGTTCATTTGATTGGAAAGTCTTTTCCCAACTTTTACTCTGAGGTAGTAGCTGTTTTTGAAATTGAGGTGTGTTTCTTGTATGCAACATAAGGATAGATTCTGTTTTTGTATCTGTTCTGTTAGCCTGTGTCTTTTTATAGGCAAATTGAGTCCATTGATATTGAGGGTTATTAATGACCAGCAATTGTTAATTCCTGTTATTTTTTTGATGGTAGTATGTATGTATTTCCCTTCTTTGGGATTTGCTGCTGTGGGATTACCTATTGCCTGTGTTTTCATGGTTGCATCTAACTTCCTCAGATTGCAGTTTTCCTTCTACTGCTATTATGACCCAAATGGACTTAATAGCTGCTTTTGTCTTGGAATATTTTGTGTACTTTGTCTATGGTGAATGAAAGTTTTTCTAGGTACAGTAGTCTGGGCTGGCATCGTGTTTTCTTAGTGTCTGCATAACGTCTGTCCAGGACCTTTATGGCTTTCAAAGTCTCCATTGAGAAGTCTGGTGTTATTCTGATGGGTCTGCCTTTATAAGTCACTTAGTCTTTCTTCTTTGCTGCTCTCAATATTCTTTATTTATTCTGTATGTTTAGTGGTTTGATTATTATGTGGCAGGGGGACTTTTGGGGGGATCTAGTTTATTTGGTGTTCTGTAAGCGTCTTGTATCTTCATAGGCATTTCCTTCTTTAGATTGGAAAAGTTTTCTTCTGTGATTTTGCTGAATGTATTTTCTGTGGCTTTGAGTTGGTATTCTTCTCCTTCTTCTATCCCTATTATTTTAGTTTTGGCCTTTTCATGGTGTCCCAGATTTCCTGGACATTTTGTTTTATGACTTTTTTGGCTTTAGTGTTTTCTTTGACTGATTAATCTATCTCCTCTATTGTATCCTCCACGCCAGAGATTCTCTCTTCCATCACTTGCATTCTGTTCGTTATGCTTGCATCTATAGTTCCTGTTTGTTTACTCAGATTTTCCATTTCCAGCATTCCCTTGATTTTTGTCTTCTTTATTGCTTCTATTTCATTTTTTAGGTCTTGAACTGTTTCCTTCACCTGTTTGTTTTTTCTTGGCTTTCTTTAAGGGATTTGTTGATTTCTTCCAATTATTTGTTTGTCTTTTCCTCAGTTTCTTTAAGAGAATTTTTCATTTCCTCTTTAAAGGACTCTATCATAAAGTTATTTTTAGGGTCATTTTTTTCTGCTGCTTCTATGTTGTGATGTTCAGGTCTTGCTGTTGAAGAACTACTAGGCTCTGATGGTGCCATATTGCTCTTTATGTTGTTGTATGTATTTTTGCACTAGTGTCTACCCATCTCTTCCTCAAATAGGTGTAATAGGTGTCTGTGTCTGACGGAGCTGCTCTTGGTCCAATCTGTGCTGGCTATGTCTGTGTCTCAGTCCAATGAGTCACTCTTGGTTCAATCTCAGCACTTGGTCCAATCAGAGTTGATGGATTCTGTGTCTCAGGGATCCACTCTTGGTCTAATCAGAGCTGGCAGATTCTGTGTCTCAGGGAGCCACTTAGGTTGCAGAGGGATGGGTGGGTTTGGAGCAGAAAGTGGGCCTTGTAGATTGCAGGGTTCAGTCCGATGGGGGTGGTGGTGGGGATGCCTGCTTTCAGGAATCTTCCCTGCTGGCCTGTACCTCGGGTAGTGATGGGTGGGGGTCGGGGGCATAGGTTGTGCCCTGGGGGCCTAGGTCATAGAGACAGGACTTTTGGGCTGGGAGGGGAGACACTCACTTCTTGGTTCAATCAGAGCTGGCAGATTCTGTGTCTCAGGGAGCTGCTGAGGTCTCACGAGATAGGTGGGTTTGGGACAGGGAATGGATCTTGTAGATTGCAGGGTGCTGGTGGGGATGCCTGCCTGCAGGAGTCTTCCCTGCTGGCCTGCACATGGGGCAGCAATGAGTAGGCGTAGGGGGGCATGAGTTGTGCCTCGGGGGCCTAGGTCCTGGAGACAGGACTCTCAGGCTGGGAGGAGAGACATTCACATCTTCCATGTTGCATTTGTTTAACTCTGTGAAGCTTTATTATTTTGTCTTTATTGGTCTAATAAAGAGCCAAGTGGCCAATAGGTAGGCAAGAGAAAATCAGCAGGGCTGGTAGGCAGAGAGAATTAAGAAGAGAAGTCTGGGAGGAGAAGATCAAGGAGTGAGGAAAGAAGGATAGGAGGACATCAGGGCCAGTCACCCAGCTGCACAGCAAGCCATGGAGTAAGAAGTAAAGAAAGGCATACAGAAATAGAAAAACGTATAAGCCCAGAGGCAAAAGGTAGATGGAATAATTTTAAAAGAATCTGGCTAGAAATAAGTCAAGCTAAGGCTGGGCATTCATAAGTAAGAATAAGACTCCATGTACTTATTTGGGAGCTGGGTGGTTGACTCCGCAAAGAGTAAAGAGTATAAAAACAACAGGGGACATATGTGCAAGAGACAGGATTGTGATTGTTCAGCATCACTATCAACTCAATGAGTATACCTGTGAGGGTGCTTCTAGTGAGGCTTCACTAAGGAGGGATGACCACCCAACTTGTGGTAGCTTATGGTAGCACCATTGTTAGCATTCAGACCTGCCCCTTGGGGACCCGGCCAATAAGGGGCAATACCTTGGCCCACCCAGCATCCTGACGTCATTCTACATAAAGTCGCCTTTATGAGAAAACCCCTACCCTTCTCTCTCTCTCTCTCTCTCTCTCTCTCTCTCTCTCTCTCTCTCTCTCTCTCTCTCTTTCTCTCTCTCTCCCCATGAGGTCCTGTCTACACCTCTTCTCTGTCTGTCTCTTTCTTTCTCTCTTTCTCCCTCTCTCTTCTCCTCTCCCTCTCTTCTTTCCTCTCTCTCCCCATGAGGTCACTCTGCACATCTCTTCTTCTCTTCTCCCTTCTCTTTCTCTTCTTCTTCTTCTCTCCCCCCCAATCTCCTTTTCCCTTCCCTTAATAAAACTTTCCATTCCTATGGTAATAAAAAAGATATTTGAGTGATGCTGGAGAGATGGCTCAGAGGTTAAGAGCACTGGCTGCTCTTAGAGAGGTCCTGAGTTCAATTCCCAGCAAGTACATGGTGGCTCACAACCATCTGTAATGAGATCTGGTGCCCTCTTCCAGGCAGAATTCTGTATACATAATAAATAAATAAAATCTTTTTTAAAAAAAAAGATATTTTGTCAGAGTGCACCCTGTAGTGGGTCCGTTGAAGAAAGAAGGCACTCCAAAATGAAATTTTATGGCTCTGTGGCAGCAGGTAAAGTGTATTTATTGACAGTTACACAAAGTATTTCCTCATACCAAGGTCCGTAATCTAATTTACATGTCTTACTAAAGGAGATCATCACAAGCCCCCATGACTCTAATCCTTTATTATGCATTGTTTGCAATACACAATAATACAAGAGCCTCAGGTGTGTCTGAGGCATCCTGTGACCAAAGTCATGGGATGGTTGCAAAGCCCCTTCAGCAAAACAATCACTGTTTTCCACAAGGATTCTTCAAGGTCAAAACAGTTGTTTGTTCTAATATCTACCCCAGATAAAGTGACTGCTAACAGAGTCACAACATTTGAGTAATGTAAAAAAGATTTTACTCAAATTTTGGCTGTAAAGTATATTTTCATAAGCAGCCAAGAAATTTAATGCCCAATTAATTTAATTACAGAGTTTACAGGTCATCTTTTACTTTTTACAGAATTTACAGGTCATCTTTTACTTTTAAAGTGAAAAGCTGGTCGCACTAAGACTGTCTGAACGGGTTTGTCTCCAGAGTTTTCCTCATAGAAATATAAGCAGGAAGACACTGGATCATTGTCCTCTGGGATATTTTGGCACCCCAAAAGCAGAGAGGTAGAGAAAGTAGCCATGAGACAATTCCCAGGAACCCAAGTTACCACAGTGGTGGCTAGTTGCCAACTGGATGCCTTTTTACCCAGCCTCCCGTGGTGGTCCTCAGTGCTATCTGGACCTGAGGAAAGTGAAGGACCTATTGGAAGGAAAGGTACCTGAATAAAGGTATCAGTAACAAACAGAAAAGAACATGTGCAAGCCAACACATCGGTCCCAGAAAGAGGGAACTTTTTCTCTACTAGCTTATCACCCACTTGGAGTCATTCAGCTTGTGGCTGTGCCGAGTGTCTAAACTCAGCACATGTGTACATGGTTTCTGATTTGCTCAGCCTGTCCACTTTGTATCCCAAGTCTAGCACTAGGATTCTGTTGCAAGACAAAACTCTAGGGCCCAACTGGACTGAATTCAGATTTTAAAGAGGCCTACTTCATTCCATGTGCTAATGTCACTTCCCAGTAGTCTTCCTGGTCTTCAGCCAATTAATTGGGAACTATCTCAACTCTTTTGTTTGTCTCACAGCTCATGGAATCCTGACTTTAAGTAACAAAAAAATTACATGTAAATGTGGCTAAAGTTTTCCTGCCTGGCCCACGGTCAGGATAAATCTCTCTCACCTGCCAGTCCCACAGATGCTCAGACCCAACCAAGTAAACACAGAGACTTATATTGCTTACAAACTGTATGGCCGTGGCAGGCTTCTTGCTAACTGTCCTTATATCTTAAATTAATCCGTTTCTATAAATCTATACCTTGCCACATGGCTTGTGGCTTACCGGCATCTTTACATGCTGTTTGTCCTGGCGACTGGCTGGCAGTGACTCCCTCTGCCTTCCTGTTCTTTTAATTCTCTCTGTTAGTCCCGCCTATACTTCCTGCCTAGCCACTGGCCAATCAGTGTTTTATTAGCAACACATTTGCCATACGGAACATCCCACAGCATGTAAATTTCACCAAAGTAGTTTTACTGGGTATAATTATATGCCAAATAATAATAATAATAATAATAATAATGTACTAAGTATTGTGTATTTCAGTAGGAAATACAAAGAAGAATTATATTGTACCTTAGGAATGATGAACACTTGGAAACTATGTAACATAGATCAGATCTGTCAATTTTTTCAAGGTGATAAAGAGGGACAAAAACCCACTTACTCTTTTTGAATCTAATACAAGTAAACATAATTATGATGTTCACAAAGAAACCTATTACTTTGTATAGTAACTTAAAATGGATAAAAGCTAAATGTTTACTTTTTCAAACAGTCCATTAGTAGATATAATTAGAATTCACAAGAATCAACAGAATAGTAAAAGTTTATGAAGAGTTTTATACATTAAAGAAACCCACACATTTTTAGGTTAACACATCTAATATAAGCTGATACTAGAAATACTCACCCTGCAATACAAATACATGCATCAAGCTGAATCATAGCAGGTCTGATGTACTGTAAGCTAGAAATGGCTAGGAACTCTTGTATAATATTAGAAGGACCAGCCTTAATATTATACATCCCAGGGGCTCAGGAGAGAGAACTACTAACGGCGAGGACTATTTTCGGGAAAAATGAATCTCAGCACACTGAGCTCTATAGTTCACTTGCTTTAATTCCTCTGGCATAACATCCTTTATACACAGCTTCAGTTCTGTTCTCATGCCTAGCTCCTTTCTTGCCTGATTTCTCTCTATATTTATCTACTGCTTCCTCTAAGTTCTATCTTAATTCTCTCGTCTTAACTCTGCCTCATTTAGGTCCTTTTCATCTTGTTCTTACCCAGCTAGTACTTCCCCATCTGACTCTTCCTCATCTTCCATCTCATTCCTCTGGTACTCTCTTCTAGCCCTACAATCTCAGTTTGTTCCTCTCAAGTTCTTACCCGTCTAGTTCTTCCATTCTCTTTTCTCTTCTCTGTCCCCCGTGTCCTGGAAGTCCTGGTATATAAAGCCAGGCTTCCAGGGTCAAACGGAGGGGTGATAAGAATCACATTGAGAGGCAATAACCGTTAATTATCATTTGCAACCCCAAAGGGAAGTGACCAATGGGGAAATGAATTAACTAAAGGCTAAATTTGGGTAGTATCTAAGAAGAGGGATCTTATGTGCTCAACTATTAAACTCTTAAACGTGATTAGTAGAAAATGTTAAAAATCTATAAGTTGCTAGGTCAATGGGAGAAAACAAAACTGTCTTCTTTTTTCCTGTGGCTCCTATCTGTCCAAGCTATCTGCCGTTTTTTCTGCAGGGTGAGGGAAAGTGTGCTCAGTCTCTAGGCAATCTGCATACAGGTAGATGCCTCTGGTGATAGTTAAGGGGAGATCTGGAACTGGAGGTAAGATTTGGGAAAGGAGGAAGTAGAGCTTAATTGGCACATCCGCCAGGCCTTCTCAAATGGGTAGCCTGGATGCTTAAGTCTGTTCTTAGAAAGTACGGAGGTATCTCTGATAAGGTACTTTCCTCCATCCGGGGATGGACCTGGCCGGATGGTGCCAATAATGATAATTACAGGGAGGCTTGAACTGGGAGTTCTGGCTGAGCATAGCTGTTAGCGCAGAAGGTTATCTAAATATTCCTAGAAGTGGTTAGGTAAGGAGTTAGAGGTCTATAAAGTTAGTAAGGCTGTAAGAAAGGAGGGTCCAAGCTAAATTGTGTAAAGCTATTACTTAACATCCACCTGACCTAGGTGGTGTCTCCTTGTGGAATTTACCTTAAATCAGGAGACTTGCATGTGGACTGTTATTACTGCTAGTCCTTGAAAGTGGCCAAGGGAGATATCTGCTTCCAGAGAAAGCCTTTCCTGAGGCTGTTCTCCAAATACCTGAAATGTCCGGAAAGTGATCAGTCCACACTGTTATCCCTTCTTAGGGAAAAGTCACTTGGGAAAACTATGAAGGCACACAGGATTTTCATAACAGAATACAGCTGATATATAACAAGCCAAGTAACACCAAAAACTCTTTGGGATTTGGCTTCCTCTGGAGGAATTCCCTGATTCCTCCAGGTAGTGACTTTGCCATAACCAGCTGAGTTCTTATGATATATTCCTGCGGCCCGCAGCAAGGAACATTTCTAGATGTCAGAAATAAAGACTGAGTGGGAAATGGGAAACAGAGACCTGTGAGATAGAACAAAATTCCTGACAGTAACTTCAGCATTGAGAAGACAGAGGCAGACAGATATGAGTTCTAGGCAAGCTTGCTCATCTACACATTGAGTTCTAGGTCAGGCAGGCCTATACAGTGCGGCATTGTGGCAAAAACCAAAATAAAATGAAAACCTGTAACACTGCAGATACCACACACATGATGGCTTACCAGGGCTAAGTCTTTTTTCTACCTGCTACTCCAGAGTAATTAATATACTTTTCAATTTCTAAAGTACTATGACTTAGATGATTAGCTGTCAGCTCTTGTTAGTTAAATGGATAGTTTGAAATCTAATATCATGAGTGTGATGTTGGGATACCAACAAGCATGCACTAAGAGCATCCTGACCAAAGTGTGATTAAGTTGATTGCATAGACTCAGGAGTTTTGAGGGGATGACTAGTTTGTGATATGGGAAAATCTCTGTCCTTGACTGTGCCTATGAATCAGCAAGAACGCTTATCTTCTGTTGAGGCTCTAAAACTGAATACCATCACAGCAAGTCAGCCCTTCAGCCTGTGCTTAGCTGTGGAGCACAAACTCTTTCTGTGTGCTTGGCTCAAATGATCCTAAGCAGGTACCTTCATGGTAACTGGTCAGGATATAACAAAATCCACACAATCTAGGAAAATGTAAAACTGCGTGTGGTTAAGATCCTATGCCCTAAGCACGTACCAGCCAACCAAGCTCTGCTGGAGATGGATTCACAGTTTGAAGAAGTGAGTCACTCCAAGGAAACATCAGCAGAGACAACAGATAGAATCTGCATAGCAAGGACTAGAAAAGGGACACAGTCTTCTTATGAAAACACTCTGAAATCAAGGAGGAAGAATATAATCACAGTGAAAGAACAAGAGAGGACTGTTAATAAGGGCAGGAACATTTGTAGGAAAGCCAAACAGAATCACCTTGCAAATAAAACACATACTCAGAAGAAAAAAATAAAAAATGAAAACAGTAGAGAGAGAGCTCAGATCACTTTTCTTTCATGAGTTTATCTAAGGCATTGGTGGTTTGTGATAATTAGATCTGAAAATTAACTCTTGAATACACAGGAATTTTAGATTAGTTTTTCCTCATTGAAAATGCATGTAGAAGGTAGATGTGTTTTTCATTTTAGTTGTTGTTTGTTTCAATTTACCTCAAACTCTAATTTTAAGTTCTGGATAGCACACTAAATTTATTGCACACTTGGCAGTTTTCATCGATTTCACTATGGTACATAAATTGACATTAAAATGCAGGTTCCTTGACAGCTCTGTAAAGGAATACCCTTGCTAACCACTGCAGTGTAACAGGCCATCAGTCAATCTAATTATTATTTTAACTACGTTGTGGCTGGTGCATAACCCAAAACAAAATAACTACTTATGACTGAAGATTTCATTTATAGGATTTACAACGATCTATTGTTTGAGAACAAAGATGAGGATATAATTATTCTAGTAATACTAACCATCTCATAACATCACCATTACATAAATGGAGTGATCTTATAAGTTTAATATTTCATGTTAGGTTTTAAGGCATTTAATATATTAATGATTCCTACCTTAGGAAAAAACATGTTAAAAATAAATTATATAATAATGGGAATTAAGTGCCTTAAAGTGTTAAGTGCTTTACCATAAAACATATTGAAATTAAATTAAATAGTGGTAGACATTAAAGTAATTTGTTCTCTGGATACTTGATATTATACTGCTTTTTTCAGTTTTTTTTTTTTAGGAAATAAATAGAAAACAGCAGTGAATAAACTGGGCCTAGTGGACCATCCACCTCAGAGCTGGGTGTGGTGGTCCACATTTGTAATCCCAGAGCTGCAGAGGCAGAGGTGCTGGTTCTCAGCTTCACTGGCCAGCCAGCCTAGACAACAGGGAAGTGCAGGTTCAGTAAGAGACTCTGTCTCAAAAAATAACGGGGAGTGGTAGAAGACACCTGACAACAACCTCTGTCCTCCAAACACAAGTACAAACATGTGCATACCTATCCACATGCCCACACTCACACAAGAACACGCAGGCTTAAACACATGCACACACACACACAGCATGCATGCATACACACATTCACACACACATGCATGCACATACACATGCACATACACACATGCACACAGCATGCATGTACATATATACACATGCAGGCATGCATGCGCACACACACACACTTTCTTTGGTTTCTCTCAGGACAAGGGTAGCATGCCTACTCATGAACTCTCTATGTAGTCAAAGTAGGCTTTAGCTCCAGATCCCTCTGCTTCTACTTCTAGAAATCTGGGGTTACACACAGTTCCAACTAAGAGCTGTTAGAAAGAGCTGAGATGCAGGAAGCCCTGGGTTTAGTCACGGTAAAACACCCTCTCCCCCGTCCCTGCCCTTTCTCCAAAGCAGTTCAAAAGGAGTGTCTTTGTTAGGTGTTCCATATGGATCTGCAATCAAAGATTATCACACACACCAAAGCACTGCTTAGCCATAAAACCCTGTCATGGAGTGGGGAGCTTGGTCTTTTAAACCCAAAAGGTAAGAGCAGATACAAAAATACATTTGAAGGGGAAAAATAGTATCAGTGTCCTCTTAAATGACCCTATTTGGTGGCATATATTTGAATTTTGAAGCTTATAGAATGAAAAATAGGAAAGGGATCCCTTTCCAAAAATCCCTTGCTATGCAGGATGCCGAGTTTGTGTCCAACTTGGATTACATAGTGAGATCCTGTGTCAAAACCAAAATCAATCAATAAAAAAGAAACTATAATATCAACAGTTTATTTCAAGCTCATACCTGATAACAAAATATTATATAATAGAAAAGCAAGTTAAATTGGAATTCATTTATGTTGATCTCTTTCTTCTATATATTACATAATTAAAGTTCACGGGGTAAAAATCACTTGACTAAACTTTTATAGATACTTAACAGACAAAAGGAGATTAAAGGCCAGATCTTCTGACTGCTAACCCAAGCTTCACTGGGAGACAGAACATTTGCCTGGGGAGATTTGGAACTCCACAAAGATTTTATGTAACTGGGTAATGCTAGCACATTCTAAACACATATTATATAATGTGACTAAACACATATTTTTTTAGGAAGAAAATGAGCCAAATGCTATTTAAGAGATCACTGAAGTACAACAAATATTTACTGAGAGTTCATTAGTATTGAGTGTTTTAGATACTTCAGGTTTATTAAAGAATAAAATGAAAAAGATCCATACTCTTACTGGTCTATATTCTAGGGGGCTTAAACACAGCATAATAGATTTAAGTATGGAAATTATATTAGAAGCATTATGACAAAAATGGGCAGAAAAACTGAGACTAGGGGGGCCACTTGGGGGGGTTGTTTTTGAGACAGTGTTTCTACGTAGCTCTGGCTAACCTGGAACTCAGTGTATAGACCATCAAGCTAACCTTGATCTTCCTACCTCTACTTCCTGAGTACTGGGATTAAAGGCAATCACCACCATGCCCAGCATTGGTGGGTGCCATTTTTAACACAGAGGAAAGGATGTCTTTTTAAACAAGGTGATGTGGTCAGCCTCACTGAGGAGATAAGAGATTTAGCCATGTGCATTAACAGTGGAGTGTGTTAGGCAGAGGAAACAGCACAAAATTCTAAGAGAACTGGGTGAGAACTGGGTGTGAGAAGAATGAGAGAATATGGAGAACATCTGATGTTTGCTATAGAAAACTGGGGAAAGGCATGCTGGGAGGAGGGATTTTAAACAGAATTAACTTTGTCAATAAAACAAAAGCACACATTTTCTATTTATTCCATACCGATGAAAAGCTACAAAACATGTGCACAGGGGCTGGGCATATAGCTCAGTTGGTAGAGTGCTTGTCTAGCATGTATGATGCTCTGGGTTGGATCACCAACACTGTGTAAATCAGGAGTGCTGGCATATGTGTATAATCCCAGCACTGGGGCGGTGGAGGCAGAAGATCAGAGGTTTAACACCTTCTTTAGTTATATATAAGTTTAGTGAGTTCAGGGTTGACCTAGGATACATAAAACCCTGTCTCAAAATACAACAAAACAAAATGACAGCAAAAAGACAAGTCTTGAGAAAAGAGAAAAGAGCATAGTTCTTTTTCAGATTTTGAACTCAATTACAACTATCAGAAGGAAAATGTTTGAAAGAAGGGAAGTTGAGATGGGAATGATGGCTCGTTCCTGTAATCCCAGTGCTTAGGAGGCAGAGGAAAGAGAACTTGCTGTAAATTTGAGGCCAGCCTGGCTAGCACAGTGATTTTCAGGCTCGTCAGGACAGCTTAGAAGTACTCCCTCCTCCCTCCAAAGATAGGGGACCAGCTGGACAGTTTTTCAGTTCATTGGCTGTTTAGGAATTGTAGGATTTGAATGACGGGCCTGAGGTCCTTTGCATGGAAACTTCTCAACTTAATTGGCAGTGGAGGAGAATTGCTAACACTCAAGCACAGAGCATGTTTTAAAAGCTCCACGGCATTCTAATATGCAGCCATGGTTAAGAAACACTACTCTGCTCAAAGTGCAAGACTGTTTCCTCCCATCCCTGCCCCCAACAACTGCTCACTTCTCATCAGAACAACTCTTTCCACGCTATCCAGAGCTCCAAAACCACAAATCCTACCTGCAGAAATACTGGGAACTCTATCCCACTAGAGTGGAAAAGTAGGACAGATTGTTTCTCTTTCTGCCCCTTTGTGAGCTCCTGTCACCAACACACAGCATCACGTGGAACAGAAATGTTGTGTCAGAGTGAGGATGTGAGAAGAATGGAGAAAAGGGGTAGCAGCTAGGTTGGCATCAATTGCCCAACAAAGCTGTTCGATATTCAACCACACATTGTGGTATTGTTATGATAGAAAAATATTGTCTCAAACCTCAGAAAAGTCCATTTCATATATGTGTGCCTGGCATAAATATGTAACATGGATAAAGTGGGCAGAATGCAAAAACAATGAAGAGGTCCTCAACCCATCCTTCTCCAGCCCTTCCAATCTCGTTACCTAGGGACAACCACTCTGTTTAATACCCTCATACATGTAAGAAATAATGCTTATGATGCTAATTCTTGATTATTGTTAGATCATGCCTAAACCTCATGACACAGATTTAACACATTAAACTATCCCAAAATTTCTTTACCCAGAACACGTAATTATATCACTACTGTTAGTTTTCCCACTGATTACATTTGTGATTTTAAATCTATATTATAATTCATATTTATTTGAACTTTAGGCAGTGTATCATCACTTTACAAGACAATTGTGGTCCACAAACTCTTAATCTCCTGTGGTTTTTTTATATTATAGTGTCTAACATTTGCAACCAGTTTGGTGAGGACAATGAAGAGCTTCCTGTTTAGTTTATAGGACTATAAATCTGAAAATGGGTGAATGTTATAGGAATTTATCAGAATCACTGTATGGGGTAGATATTAGAATGAACAGCTGTTTTTTCGAAGTACTTTGACCTTGAAGAGTCCTTATGGAAAACAGTGATTGTTTTGCTGAAGGGGCTTTGCAGCCATCCCATGACTTTGGTCACAAGAGGCTTCAGGCACACCTGAGGCTCTTGTATTATTGTGTATTGCACATAATAAATCATAAAGGATTAGAGTCATGGGGGCATGTGATGCTCTCCTTCAGTAAGACATGTAAATTAAGGTTAGGGACCTTGTTATAAGGAAATACTTTGTGTAACTTTCAATATACATACCTTTGTATGGCTGTTCAGGGTTCAGTTCATCAGAGCCTAGACCTTCCTGCTGCCACATAGGTCTTAAAATTTCATCTCAGAGTGCCTTCTTTCTTCAACCTCCCTGCACTGCACGGTGCACCCCGCAGGTGACTGTTAACTTTGTCTCTATAAACATTGTCTAGGCAAGTTTCATTCTGCAGCACTATGCCCTTACTGGACATTTTTGTCACAGAGCCTCTCAAATGGTTTTAAATTGCAGTTTTACTTTTGTCTTTAAAGTCTACTTTTATGGCAGCCTTATTAGGACAGGTTCTTCAAATATTTCCAGGATACTATCATATCTAGGAACACCTTTTTATTACAGGCAATTCCTTCCATCCTTGTAGTCTTTTAATCTAGATAGGAGACCTCCAAGCTCGAAGCCATTACCTGGAACTTTCTTCAAAGGTTTATCTTCTAAGACTCTGTCCTGTTGACAACAAGTCTTCTCTTAGTCTGATTTTCACTCCTTTGTAAAGCTCTGAGACTCTTGCTTATTCTGCTCTTCTTAAATTCCACAGTATACCTTCAAGCATGTGTTTTCTGGTCAGTGTGCAGTAGGGGTAGGTTATGTGCATGTGCAGCCTCTATCTTCTTTTCTTTTTTGTTATTTGCAAGACAAGGTCTCTCTCTAGGAAGCACTGACTGTGCTATAACTGTCTATGGACCAGGCTGGCATCAAACTCAGAGATCCACTGGCGTCTGCCTCCCAAGTGCTGGAGACAAAGGCATGCGCCACCAACCCTGCTTCTTAATTTTTCAACATTTTCTTACTGTACATTTCACCCAACATCTTCTACCCTCACTTTCTGAAAAATATACAAACCTGTTACCTTTTGTTGCATGAGGTGTCTCAATTTTTGTTTTTGCTCATTGCATAGTAATGTAAACAGTGCCTATACATTGAGCTTACAAGCTATAAAACATGTAAGTATCCCCTAACTTAAGATCATCCCTTCCATTTAGTTCAAAACACATCCAACCTCAGCCCTGCTGAGTTCACTTGGGTGTTGTTATCTGTGTTCTACCACAAGCCAGGCTCTGCTATACAACAGTGAACAAAGAAACAAAGTTCTGACCTCCTAAACTAACTTTGGAGCAGAGAAAGGAAAAAGAAAGCACATTAAAATAACGCACGTCAGGCATGGTTGCGGACTGTCTGCAGCTGCAGCTGTGTGACTGGGCACACAGCTCTTCCTTCAGTGATAGGATCTTACAGTGTAACTTGGGGATTTTTCTGGATCCTACCCACTAATGTAGGCTTCTTCTGCTCTCTTATGATTCTCTAAAGTAACCTGTATGAAATATAATGTATGAAATTATTTTCACTTTTTTTCCGTAAGTTCTCTGCAGCTGAACAGAAACTTTCAAAGGGTTTATTTAAGTGTGAAGCCTTTTTGTTAGACTTCTGTCCCTGGAAATCAAAACTCACATCTTCAACACAGCTTCTATCCCCAGTTTTGTATGCCATCACTAAAGTGTTGCTAACACTTCCTACCTAGGGTAGAAAACTGAGCTGATGACAGTTCCACAGGTAAGCACAGCTGCTTATGGAACCAAGAAGGATCAATGGTCTCGATGGTAACTAATCTGAATGCATCTCAGCTCCAAGTTAATGAAAGAATACCCTTTCTAGAATCTTTCCTGGAACTTTGAGTTACCGGCTTTTCTGACACGGCCCATTGCCAGGTTTGCCCAGAGTATACAAAATGCAACTGTTTGTTTTGAATGACTAAAAACTTGTTTGTAGAAAATGCAAAATCATACTATCTTGGCTCTGGCTGCCATACTATAATACCACAGATTAGAAGGTTTAAACAGTAGGAATTTGTTTTCTCACAGCTCTGACACATTCAAAATGTTAGGGGCTGGAGAGAGAGCTCAACCACTAACATTGGGGCCAGAGCTGGGCGCCCAGCACCGATTGGGCAGCTCCCAAGTGCCAATACCTTGAGCTCCAGGGGAGTCCCACACCCGCTTATAGTTTCTGTAGACATCTGCATTCATGTACTCATTCTTGCCCCACACACCCTGTACACCAGTGATTTAAAAATATTTGTTAAAAAAACATTAAATACAAACCAAAGTACACTTGAAATCTGATGTGCCCACTTTATTTTTTCTGCAACTATTGAAAAGTCCTACAATTTAAAACGAAGCCATAAAGGAAAAAAAATGTATAAAAGAACAACGGTATGAATATTAGGAGAAACATAAAATTATGTGCCCCAACGCTGATGCAGACAAACAAACAAACAAACAAAACCAACAAGAGAGAAAAAAAAACCACACACACAGCTTTCCTCTTAAAGAGAATAAGAAGAAATTATTCTGAAGCTATTTTGAGTGACCATTGCCTGGGAACACAGATTTAACTGACCTCAATTTCATGTTCCAACTGGAAGCAGTTTTTATGAGGTTTTACAGAACAAAGAAACCAAGGCAAGTTTAAAGCACATTGATATATTTTACTAAAGTACATCAGAGAGGCAGGTATAGCAAGATGAGGACAGCTTTACTATAGTCTCAGGATGCTAGCTAATTGCATTCTTAGCTTTTGGTTGGTGGAAGGTAGTGGTCTGCTAAGTTAATAGATTCCAAAAGGTATTTTATCTATTAGTCATAAGATGTTAGTTCACACATAGAGGTGGCCAAGTAATGGCTGTTCTGCAATGCTAGAACTAGCCCAAGATAAGGTAATTAGCCTCTGGACCTGTAGCATTCCAAACTTTCCATTGTACTGCAGTTATAATCCATCAGCCCTGCAGACACAGCTTCTTTCCAGAAATTCTCCTTCACAACTGTTAACACTTTAAAAGTAAAAAATAAACGGTCATACAGGTATGATTTCAAAGAGGAGAAAAAGTTTTAAAAAGCCGGTGAATACACTTCTAGATATGGAATCCTGGAAACAGGCTGAGTTCTTTATGAGACAGGGTCTCTCACAAGGCCCTGGCTGTCCTATGTAGATCAGGCTGGATTTGAACTCATGGTGATTCACCTGCTTCTGCCTCTTCAGTGCTGGGATTAAAGGCATGCGCCTCCATGCTCTGCCAGGATGATTCTCTTAAAAATCCACAGACTCCAACATTCTGAAAAACTTAGAGTACTTCTTTTAAGAACATGAACATACACGTTTTAACTGTCCCAAACAATCATGACTTACTGGGAGGGGGAACGTTGTCTGTGCAGAACAGCAGGTAGTCAACTGTTTCTAGGGTGTCTACCTCCACGTTCTAACTTGGGACAAATACCAAAAAGGATGCACTCCCTATTCAGGATTTTCCCGGCTGCCAA
>CABHPQ010147244.1:0-15727 GCA_902168405.1 Peromyscus aztecus
ACACTTCTTCCAACAAAGTCATACTTCCTAGTCTTTTTAAATCTTCTTAACAGTTCCAACCTTTATGACTAAGAATTCAAATATATGAATGAGTCTATGGGCGAAATTTTTATAAAAAAAAAACATAAATGTTGATTCATCTTTCCAATTCTAGTAGGTACAGTTTTAAAAAGTAAGAAAATTGCAATCATTATTGATATAAACACAGTTAGTTCCCTTTGGATCTTATTATGTAAGCAATGCAGCTTTTGTATTAATAGCCTAGTGTAAAGGATGAATAAAACTTTGAAACATGATTTAACCTTTGGAGCTGGAGAGATGGCTCAGTGATTAAGAGCTTAGGCTGCTCTTACAAAGACCCAGGTTGATTCCCACCACCTACACTGTGGGTGGTTCACAACTACCCTCAACTCCAGATCAGGGGATCTGAGGCCCTTCTCTGATTTCAAGGACATCAAGCATATGCACACACAGACAAAAGACTGACATGTAACATAAAATGATCAAATAGAATTTTAACAAAAGATTTAACTTTCATTGTAAATATTTTGCCCCATTTTATTTTACTATTAAATTTTCTTTCTTTCTTTCATTTTTTTTTAAACTGTACTTGTTTTTCAAGTAAGGGGCAAGATCAGAAAATTGCTTCAGGATTTAAATGACATTTTCTGTGCTGGCCAAATTTAGTGAAAAAGAGGACAGAAATGCCCCAAATTCCTTAGTCCTGTTTCTGGGCTTTGTGACACACACACACTCCCACTGTGCTAGAATTACATTATTTTGGGAAGTGGCCCACGTACAATCAATGTGCATGATTAACATTTAAAATTATAACGCCAACTCATTTTATAACTCAAAACCCAGTGTCTCTCCTTTATGTGCCATGACCTACTGGCCTGAGGAAGGACTGGTATCCCAGCCTATGAATGAGGAAAAGTGGGCTGCTGACTCTTGTCTGCTAGTGGAATGAGTGTCCATTAAGCTCATTAACTCATGGACACTTTTATTTTAACACTCTCAGGGGCCTATGGCATTTAAGTCACCTTTAGTTTAAGCTGACATTTACCTCACACCAAAATTAATGAACATTCTGGGACAGTTGAACAAATACAAGAATCCCTTAGAAGCTAGAAGCACTTCAGAGTCCAGAGCAGGGTCACTTTTTTTTGTCTGAATTAAGACACATACATTCTACCTTATAAGTGGCAACTTCTCAAAGGATCATTGTGGCTGGTTGCTTTGTATAAGAGCCTCTGCCTTTCTACACTGGTCTGGTCTTTTGATAAGATAGGACCCTGGGCCTGGAATACAGTACCTCAATATTAACCAAGGAACGTTATCAATCTTGTAGTCCTCACATTATAAACATATAACAAATAAATAAAAGACAACAATGAAACTAGAAATATAATGACTGAAATATTTAGTTTATTAAAAAAAATTTGGGTCAAAGTTCAACATTTGCAGAAATACAATCTATTTCAAGGTGACTTAATGTGTAACTTTTCCTGGGAAAACATGAACAGACATATGTTCACTCCAGATGGGTAACTAATGACAAATTAAAGAACAATTCCACCCAAGTCGAGTTTAGTAAATCTGTGTGCTTGTTGGGGCAACTTAGAGGATAATGTGTTACTTACAGGAGAATTGATGACTCCTGGCAACTGCTTCACTAGAAAACTCCACCTCAGCATAAGCAACAGCTCGATGTACCCCTCAAGCTTCCTTCACAACTTGATGCTGAGTTGGTTGGTCTTATATTCTAACCCTAGGCTTTCAGGAGCTTCCAGTGATGATAGTTTCCCTCCACCTCCTAGGCTTTGTGTTTCTGTTACTTCCTGAGATTATGAACCTTGTTCCTCTCAACAGTAGGCAAAGTTGGGAAACAGTTAATGGTGACTGTTAATGACTTACTTTGTTTTGAACCTTATTCCAGTCCTGTAGATTCTACCATGTAAAAAGTACTGTTGTAGTCTGGTCTAATGCCCACAATAAACTGGTCTTCGTCACTTAGGCTTGAACTGAAAGGAGAAAATGATTTATTTTGTTTATGGTTTTAGAGGTTGCAGTCTATACTTACCATTTAGTTTCCATTAGTTACCATTAATTGTCATGTTCCTCCATCACTATGAACCTCTAGTGAGGCCTAGCATTATGATAGTAGGGGCTTATGACTAGGGAGTCTGCTCAACTCATGATGGTCAAGAAACAATGTGGGAGAGAAAATGGCAGTGGATAAAACACCTCCTTTAAAGCCTTGTACACAGTGACATATGAGAGTGGCTCGTATGTTTATGATTCCATCAGAAGATTAAAGGTCTGATGAGATTGAAACCATGGTGATACAATGACCTCTCAATCTTTTGACTCCAGCACTGCTGCATGATAGTTAGTAGCAACTGTCTCCCTGGATGGTCCTAGAATCACCTAGGAGACAAGATTGTGGAAATAAATGTATAGATGTCTCTGGATTGAACTAAATTATAAATTAGGTTGAAATACCCAGCCTAGATGCTGATATAATTCTATGGTCAGAGATTCCAGACTACATAAAAATGAAAATGAGCTGAGCTGAATACCCACTTCATTTCCCTGCTTTCTATACTATGGATACAGTGATCAGCTACCTCATGGTCTTATCATTATACGTTCTCAGCATGATGGTTTACCTTCAAATACTAAGCTAAAATATGCACCCCTTAGTTGTTTCATCAAATATTTGATCAGAGCAATGAGAAAAATAGTGAGTACAGAGAACAACAATGCCCTAGCTGAGTTTCCGTGGGATATTCTAGCTACAAGCCAAAGCATCTATGTGGCTTTGAAGCAGGAGATCTGGTTGCCTGGACCTGGGAATTCCACAATCTGTGCAGTTTGGGAATTTACTACAGAACTGCATCATAGTTCAATAACATCATTTTTCACTGCCTCTATCCACTGGAAAAGGTGTGGGTCTACTCTCTGTGATATCTCTTATAAAGACATTAATCCTTTTTAAGGGAGAAATTTTCTCGTGACCTCATTACTTCTCAAAGACCCAATCTCTTTATACTGTTAACTGGGATGGGTGGGTATGGTTTCAGCACAGAAATTTTAGATAGGCATAAGTAGTCTGACCATGGAAAGATGAATTCCACTTTAGAGGTAGAGAAACTGAGGATGACTTCCTTTGGGGTCATGGTGAGAATGTTCATAAAATGTTTCAATTTCCTGTCTGATGAACTAAGCTGTTGGGTGCCAAGTGTACCCGGAAAGTTTCTCCAGTCCTGCCAGGTCCCCACAGTCCCATGGCCTACTTATAGAATGATCACTCAGAAGCTTATATTAATTATAACTCTTAGGCCATTAGCTCAAGCTTAATACTGACTAGCTCTTACACTTAAATTTACCCATAATTCTTATTTATGTTTAGCCACGTGGCTTGGCACCTTTCTCAATTCTGTCTTGTCATCTTGCTTCCTCTGTGTCTGACTGGCAACTCCTGACTCAGCCCTCCTCTTTCCAGATTTCTCCTTGTCTGCTTATCCCACCTATACTTCCTGTCTGGCTTCTGGCCAATCAGTGTTTTATTTATCAACCAATCAGAGCAACACACATTCACAGAATACAGAAAGATATTCCACAGCACTTTCCCTTTTCTGTCTAATCAAAAAGGAAGGTTTTAACTCTAACATAGAAATATACACACAGAATAACAAAATTAACTTTAAATTTGTAATAAATTTAAAATCTATAGCCATTTAAAATGTTTTACACAATTTGTTGTTCTTTAAAAGTAGATTCAATAATCTACCCTTTCATTCTATCATATTTATATCTTATCCCCCTTTTTTCTTTAGCAATATAATAACTATTACCAATAACAATTTGTAACCAATTTCTAAACAAAGACAAATATCTGTAGTCCAGTTTTGGGAATGTGGGCATAATTTTCTAGGCTACTTCCTGCTAATAGGGGGTTCTGGCAATCTTATGGGGATCCTGAGAAAATTAAGAATTATGGTCAAGTTTTGGGAAGACTGGCTATAACCTTTGTTGGTAGATAACATCTGGTAAGGTTCAGGATGTCTAGCTTGATCAAATCTGATCCAACTTAACCTGGAACAAATCCATAGCCTCTTGCTTTCTATGGAAACAAAAGCAGACCCTCTTTTTCAAAGCAACATATCCTTAGACATAAATTTTGAAGACAAGATAACTTTAAAATATATGTATTGATTTAACTCAGTAAACTTTACAATCAAATGTCTTTCTGCAGTTAAAAATCCCAAAGATAACATAATCCAGATTCTCTGTGTAATTTCCATCTTTATGTGACTTATTTTTTATATTGCTTTTATTGACTCTTTAAAGACTTTATTTTTAAAACTTTCCATTTCTTTATATAACTGTCTATATTCCTTTTCCTCCCTCTTCCAAGCCTACATACATTTTTACACAAATTGCAAACTATTTAAAGTTTATCCCATCTGAATCTTCTTATTGTGAATCTATTGGTTTAAACTGCAGTGTCTAGTACTGAAATGGTAGTTTCAGCTGCTGGCTCCACCAACCTCAGCTTTCCAATATGGTGGAACTACATTTATTCCCAGCTCTGGTGGAACCATGCTCATCGCTGACTCTGTGAAGCAGTGGGTCTATGCTTACATCCAGCAGCATGTAGCCCAAACATCTTCTCTTTCTTTTATTTTTTTGTCTGTACTAGCAAAAACTATATCTACCATGCACCATGCTGAGCATCTTGCAGATGTGTACAGTGGCAGGAATCTGCCATGCTAGACTCAAGCCCATATACCCATGAACCCACCATACTGTAGCTCAAGTCCACGCACCACATCGTCTCTGTACCTCGGTTGTGTCTATGTCTTGACCCACATGACACATGATGTAGAAAGCTATTTTTGGCTCCATTATTGTATGTTTAGAAGTCTTTTTAAAACTCTTTTAGGCATTTTTGAAATTTGAGAGCCCCACATTGGTACGCCAAATGTAGTTGAAAGTTTTCCTGTATCCCAGCCGGCCGGTGGTCAGCACAAATCTCTCCCACTCACGTCCCCCAAGTAAACACTCAGAGGTTTATATTAATTATAACTGCTCAGCCATTGGCTCAGGATTACTACTGACTAGTTCTTACATTTAATTTAACCCATAATTCTTACTTATGTTTAGCCACATGGCTTGGTAACTTTTTTTCAGTTCTGCCTTGTCATCTTGCTTCCTCTGTGTCTGGCTGGCAACTCCTGACTCAGTCTTCCTAGAATTCTCCTTTCTACTTGCCCCACCTATACTTTCTGCCTGGTTACTAGCCAATTAGTGTTTTATTTATCAACCAATTAGAGCAACACAATCACAGCATATAGGATGATATCCCACAGCACTTTGATGTGCAAGCAAAGGGCTGAAACAATAAATCAAGTATTTTCTCCCAAATCTAGTGCTTTCTCCCTGGAAAGGAGGCTGCTTGGGCAATCCCTGTCATCTGCTCCATATGGCTAATGAGTTTGGATAGCAGATTGGCTTTTTTTTTTTTTTTTTTTTGGTTTTCTCAAGACAGGGTTTCTTTGTGTAGTTTTGGTACCTGTCCTGGATCTCAATCTATAGACCAGACTGTCCTTGAACTCATTGAGATCCACCTGGCTCTGTCTCCCAAGTGCTGAGATAAAGGCATGTGCCACCACTGCCCAGCTTGAGAGTATCTTTAAAGAGGTTTAGAATCTATCCTTTATTTGGGCCTGTTCCAAGGAGAGTGGGCATTTTCAGAATATGCTATCTCTACACATACTAACTTGGAATAAAGACTATTTAAACTCTGTATTCTATTATATACAAACTATATATTATACCATTATTATTCCAAGATATTTACCTAGGTGTGAGAGTTCAACTCAGGTCCTCATGCCTGCAAACCAAGCACTTTGCCTGCTGAAATACCTCCCCAGTCTCATACAAATGGAACTTCCTAATTGATCCATGTAGTTAAGACACTTTTCCGTAGATACCTCTTTGCTCAACCTCATGGAAAGGCACTTTGGTCAAGCCTTTTCTTTGGTATACTTTTCATTTTGTACCTTGCATATCACCTGAAACACATACGTTGTTTCTAGTAGTCTGTTCCATGTCAATTTAGCTCCTACACCCAGCTGAAAATCATGGCTGATTAGAAGGAAGTTTCCATTTCCCTATGGCAAAAAATATGGAATGATACTGGTGATCCACCTGGTTGGGAGCAAAGCTGCTCAGTGGAGACTGGAGTTGCAGTGCTGTCCCTGCTGTGAGGCAAGGGGATGCTACCTATGCAATACAAAGGGATATCTAGGATTTCTCCTTCACAGAGTCAAACTCAATACTCATCTTTCAGGGGTCAGTTAGGTGGGATAGTATCAGTAAATATGCCTGCTGAAGGGCACAAGTCTTTAATAAAAGTATTTTTTTTCTTCTCCACAGAAGGCAGTTTAATTGCATTTTTAATGAAAAAAAAACAGAAATATGTGGATAAACATGTAGCTCAGTTGGGAAAAGTTTTGCTTAGCATGCATGTGGCCCTGGGTTCTATACCTAGTATCACATATAACAGCATAAATGTTTGTGTGTGCAATCCCAACACTCTGGAAATAGAGGCAGAAATTAGGAGTTCAAGATCTTAGAGTCATCTTCAACTACATAATGAGTTTCAGGCTAGACTATCTACATGAGACTATGTACATGAGACTATGTACATTAACTGGTTTAGTGATGATTTTATGTGTTTCTGTGTATGTTCATCTGCATGTGAACATCTTCAACCTTACATGTATGTAGAGATTTAAGGTCAATCTTTTTTATCAGGTGCCATCTGCCTTGTTTTTTTGACAGGCCACTTCCTATTAGGATAGGTTAGACTGACAGAGAACATCAAGCATTTCCCTGTCTCCCCATTCCCTCAAACTGTGATTACAAGCAGACACTATCATATCTAGCCTTTTTTACACAGGTTCTAGGGATTGATCTCACATGTACATTGACTCAAGGCTAGCACTTTTCCAAATGATCTCTCTCCCCAGTACAATTGATAATTTTAAGCCAATGATCATTTACAATCTCTGATCTGAGGAGTTGCCCCTGACTGCCTTTTAGTTTGCAGTGGAGGAATGAGCTCACCCTTTCTACTCAAGGGTCAACTACTATTCTTGCCTTCCCTAGGAAATGACAGAAGCTTCATTTATAATTCAAAATATATGGCACATCCCTGGCTTTCAGGAAGAGGGAAATACTTTACAGTGGACTTTTGAGAAGCATTATGCCTTTCTCTACTATTCCTTATTAGGTTACAGGTAAGGGGTATCCTGTGACCAGCAAGAAAGAAGGCAAAAGATACATGGGGAATTTCAACTTCTGCCCTGACACAATCAAAAATGGAATGCAAACATTAATGGTAGACAAACAAGTATGTTGAATATGCACTAGTGATTGTGATAGGCTTGCTCAGTCCTCCTATAGAAGCCCAGGAAAAGCACCAGTGCAGAACCAGTGATGTAGCATCCATTTTTCTTGAAAAAAAAATATTGAAACATGGTATGAAATATACCAGGCTTCTAAATCAGAAAAAAAAAAGAAAAAGAAAACACAGTACTGTGTTAGTATTCAACAGACTTAAAATAGGTTCACACCTAGGCAAATATATTTTAAATACATAATCACCTATTTAGGTCAGGATATTTATGCATTTAAATATTAGTAAACACCAATAAGTGTTATGCTATTAAATCAATCCCTCTCTAGTAATTGCATTAGATATTATTTATAGCTTTTTTAAAGATATATTTACTTTTTATGTGTATGGGTGTTTTTCCTATATGCATGTCTGTGTACCACATGTCTGTCTGTCTAATGTCTGAGAAGGTGTAGGAACTGGAGTTACAGGTAGTTCTGAGCCTCCATGTGTGTGCTGAGAATAAAATACAAATCCATACTGTTTCATTTAAAAGATCACACTGCTTATGGGATTTGAATTTGGCCAGGTTCTGGAGAGCCAAACACAGTTTTGTATTGCAGGGAATATGGTGAGTCAGAGTGAATGTTTACAAAGTAAGATTATGATAAATAATGAAAGTCAGGAAAAAAATGTTCTTATTAAAGTCTCACATCCACTGCTACAGATTTGTTCTTAGGAAAGCTTGCATAAAGTAACACACATTGTATGTACAGAAAACTTTGTAAGACCAATTTTAAAGACAGAGATATCATGAGTGTAGACAAGCAAGCATATTACTACAGAATTAAATATATGAGGAAACTGAAGCATAATCCTAATTAATCTTATCTATAAAAACCGTGAGACAGGTATCATGGTAAAAATCTGAAAGATCGGAAAATCAGGGGAGCAGCCACTAGTGACTTCCCATTGCAAGTGCAGAAGTATGAAGTAGGAATTCAACTGACAGTGGCAAAAGGTAATACCCGGAAGAGCAGGGCTCCTCCAGAGCATAAAGCCAAGCCTCAAGGAGCATTGAGATACTGGCTTTTGAATATAATAGCTGTGTCCTACAGTGAATTTCTTGTGTGCTATTGTACCTTTCCCATTTGATTGATTATTCATTCACAATTTTCCCCTACTGGGATATTTAGATAACATCTCCAGGCTTTTGTTCTCCTGTTTAGCATTAGACCCAGATGTCTGCCTTTCTGTAATTATCTCCATTATCAAGTATCTGGCCAGGGCCATCTCCAGGAAAAAAAAATTATCTGAGAAACTTCTTAAACATTCCAATGACAGACTGCAGATAGATAAGCTTTCAGACTATGTGCTAGCCTCCTAAAATAAATATACATACTGAGACAATCACCAAGGCCAGGTGGATGTTAGGTACAAAGCTTTGTTCTTGTGCAAATTAAGCTTAAACTCCCCTTCCTCCCATAGCCCAAGTCCCCTTTAACAATTAACTCAGAACAAAGGGCTTTTACATACATCAAACTACTAAATTCACTTCCCCTACCCTGCCAGAAAACAGCACTGCTGAGATTAGGCTGAGACAGATATGGCTCCAAAGGATAAAAAAGCAGTTTTATTTTACTCATGACTTAGTAACATAAAACTTCTAACATTTTACCTAACCACTTCTAAGAATATAGTTTGAACACATAAATTCCCCTTTTTGATCTATTAACCAATTTTAGCCCTTAGTTGACTCCACCTCGTTTAATCACTTCCCTTTTGGGTTGCAAATGATAGCTGACAATTACTGCTATTTGTGTGGGTCTTATCACCTCTCTGTTTTACCTTGAAAAAATTCAAGCCATGTGACCTTGCTTTGGCTAGAGTATTGCAGATTGCATGGGTATATAATGGTAAACCTCAGAGACTTTAAAGAACTAAGAGGAAGAACTGAGATGGGGTAGGACTAACATCAGAGAACTATGATAGAACATAAAGAGAACAGCAGAAAAATGTAGAGAGAATCATGCAAGAGAGGAGTTAAGTATGAGAGCAGAACAGAAGACTTGTAGAGAGATAATTGACTTAGTAAAATAAAGTTAATGGACTAAAGAGATTACATTCATTCAAAATCCCACAGACTGATTAATTTTCACGTCTGATAGTGTCTCTTTGGAACTCTGGGAAAAGACTATAAAGGACTGGACCCAATAATCTTTGTTAACATCCTACCTCTTCCATTTCTCCAAACAGAATGGCTGAGTTCCTGTCTCTGCCATGCTTTATCACTTCTTGTTTCCTCTCTGTACAGACCTCCAGATCTCTATGATTAACTAGTGGCTAGCTCTGTCCTCTGACTCCAAGCAAGCTTTATTTGTTAGAGTATAAACAAAATATCATGTATTTCCCCCCTTTCATCTAAATAAAAAGCAAAGTTTTTTATTAACATAGAAAAACTATATGCAATAAATATATAAACTATATAAAAATATATACAGGCAATAATTACACTAACAATGTCTGGACCATTTGCATTTTACAAATTCTGAAAAAATACAGCATAGTCTATCTTATCTTGGTGAGGCATAAGTGTTGTACTTAATTCATTTTCTATTCTAACTTGCATTGCCAACCCAAAACTACCTTTTTATGTCTCTCAACCCTTATGTACTTTACACCTCTTTTATGAGTTTCTTTCTGAATTTTTTAACAAGGAAAACAATAACTATTAACTATTAAGTCTTCGACTCCATAAGAGACCTAAGAAGTATATATTATCTAAGTAAACAGAACATACAGAGCAAACAACTTCTAAAACTAAGAAATGACCAAAACATCTGGTTGGCTGTACAGTCACCCAAGGTTTCTCTGTAACATTGGGTCATTCATCTTTAGCCAATAGGAATAGAGTATCTTGGCAGACTTTTCTTTGAATCAGGATTTTTGCTTTTTTTGTTTTAATACTTTTTTTTTCATTTTTCTTTATTAAAAACTTTTCTACTCATTCCACATACCACCCACAGATCCCTCCTCTTCCCTCCTCCCAGCCCCAGCACTCTCTCCCAAGGCACCCCACATCCTGACATGACCCAAATCAAGGTTTCCCATGGGAAGTCAGCAGAGCCTGGCACACTGAGCCTAGGCATGTCCAAGCCCCTTCCCACTGCACTAAGACTATGCAAGGCATCACATCACAGGCCCCAGACTCACAGAAGCCTGTCCATGCACCAGGGACAGATCCCAATCCCCTTGCCTGGGTGCCCCCCAAAAAGTTTGAGCCAAACAACCGTCTTCAGTATCCAGAAGCCCTAGTCCAGTCCCATAGGGGCTCCACAGCCACCAGTCCACAGTTCATGGGGTTTCACTAGCATGGCCAGTCATCTCTGCATGTCCTACCATCATGGTCTTGATGTCTTCCGCCTATGGAATCCCTCCTCTCTCACCAGTTGGATTCCCAGAGTTCAGCTTGGTGCCTGGTCATGGATCTCTGCATCTGCCTCCATCAGTCACTGGACAAAGGCTCTATGATAACAGCTAGGTTATTCGCTAGACCAGTCACCAGAGTAAACCAGTCCAGGCACCCTCTAGACCATTGCCAGCAGACCAAGGTGGGGTCGTCCTTGTGGATTCCTGAGAGCCTCCCCCACACCCTGCATCTTCCTATTCTCATGATGTCCTCATCTATCATGGTATCTCCCTCCCTGCTCTCCCACTCTGTCCCTGTTCCAGCTTGACCCTCCCATATCTCTATGTTCTCTTCCCCCACTCCTCACCCTCTGCCACCCCCCACACACCCAGTCTGCTCATGTAGATCTAATCTACTTCTCCTTCCCTGGGTCATCTATGTGTCCCTCCTAAGGTCTTTCCCTGTTAGCTAGCCTCTCTGGAGCTATGGGTTGCAGTCTGGCCATCCCTTCTCTCATATCTAATATCCACTTATGAGTGAGTACATACTATGTTTTTCCTTCTGAGTCTGGGTTACCTCACTCAAGATGATATTTTCTAGTTCCATCCATTTGCCTGCAAATTTCATGATATCATTGTTTTTTTTTAACTGCTGAGTAGTATTCCATTGTGTATATGTGCCACATTTTCTTTATCCATTCTTCAGTTGAGGGGCATCTAGGTTGTTTCCAGGTTCTTGCTATTATGAATAATGCTGATATGAACATAGCTGAGCATGTGTCCTTGTGGTAAGATTGAACATTCCTTAGAATGCCCAAGAATGGTATAGCTGGGTCTTGAGGAAGACTTATTCCCAATTTTCTGAGAGACCACCATACTGATTTCCAGAGTGGCTGTACAAGTTTGCATTCCCACCAACAGTGGAGGAGTGTTCCCCTTGCTCCACATCCTCTCCAACATAAGCTGTCTTCAGTGTTTTTGATCTTAGCCATTTTGACAGGTGTAAGATGGTATCTCAAAGTTGTTTTGATTTGCATTTCCCTGATGACTAAAGATGTTGAGCAATTCCTTAGATGTCTTTCAGTCATTTGAGTTTCTTCTGTTGAGAATTCTCTGTTAAGCTTTGTAGTCCATTTTTTAGCTGGATTGTTCAGTATTTTGAAGTCTAGCTTTTTGAGTTCTTTATATATTTTGGAGATCAGCCCTTTGTCAGATGTGTGAATCAGGATTTTTGAAAGACTGTCCTGCCTTATCTTGGCATAATTTGGCAGTCACTTTCTTTTGTGTCCTGCATGTCCAATTTGGAGAACATATTGTCAGTAGTTGAGGCAAGGACACTTTATGGCCCAGTGGCTAACTTTTGCCACAAAGAAAGTAAACTCCATATGTAGTTTCTTTGAAGACCATCATCTTCTCTGAAGTAGATTGGCTGCCAGAAGCAGACATGTCACATTGTCTTGAAAAAAAAAGAATCATGTTATTAAACTATCTTAAAATTTATATTCTGTAGTTCTCTGAAGTGTTTGAAGACCATTTGTCTATGTAAAATATATCTGTGTTTGACTAATGTCTAATATGACTGCAAGTGTGAGTGTAATAGGTGACTAACTACTAACCTATAAAGTCCTGCAAAAGCTAACTGTCTCATTTGTTATCCATCCTCTGTGTAATGGAAAAATGTAGGGCTTATCTCAAGTCTTAGCTAAATAGTTTGTGAAGCTAGAGTACCTCAGCTAGCCACCTTGAAATTGTCCTCAGCAGTTTGTAGTCCAAAGCTGATCTTTAGGTGGTTTTTGTCAGCTTAGTGGCATTACCATAGTCCATGTGATAACCTTATCTTGTGGCCCCATCCTCCTTTTGGAAACTTAAAAGGTCACTGTTAGGCATAGTCATGGTTCACTACAGAAAACTTAAACATTTTAAATGTCATATGCAGCAGATCACAAACAAGTTAAAAGACCGTAATTTGTTATGTACCTCTAGAATACAAAAACTTAATTCCTAGTTACCTGATAGAGATTCAAACCTAAAACCATGTATAGGAAGCTAGATTGAGCCTTTTTCGAGAATTAGTGCTTTATATGATCATTGATATTATGACAAAAATTGTAAAATATATTTCAATTTTATAAATTTTGAGGTAATATTTATACCATAAGAAAAATTTTAAAGAGTCAAAATAAAACCAAAGGATTGTGGGATCAGTGGCAACAAATAATTTCTTAATTTTGTTTTTTCTTTCTTCTCATATCAGGTGGCTCTTCTGCCATAAGACAGAGATTTTGGATTTTTACATTTAACAAACATGCTTGGGTTTAGAGAAGAAGAAAGCCACATTCCAACTCCAAAACCAGCTTTAATCTTGAATTGAATTGTGACTACAAAAAGACTATTTGCATTATATATCTATAGAGAACAGCAGGAACAAACATTTGAGAAGATTTATGAAACTTTATCCTATTGGAAATGTGGTATACAAATAGGCCAATTTAACTCTTTTTCTTGGGATATTTCCTCTGGATGATATATCCTTTTTCTTTGGATGACTCATTTGTCCACTGGTCTTCAGATTCCTTAGCTAGATGCCTTCATTCTCCTGGGAAGACAAAAACAAACCCACGCCCCAAACCTAACTTTGGGAAGTTTTCCTTTTGGCAAGTTATATCTGATCAAATGAACATCATTTGTTTGTCTTATAAGTTAGTTTAGATTGGATGGTCATGCTGGTTGATAAACAATCACATCTTCTAATCAAGAGGTCTCTCTTATTCAAATCTAATGTTTACCCATTTCGATGGTATACATAGCTTTTCTCCTCCTGTGAAAACAAAAACAAACTCTCTTCCACAACATAACACATATCCTGGTTTCCATTCTGAGGTCAATACATCTTTAAAGTATACAGGCTAATCTAATTCAGAATTTTTCTCTATTATCCAATGTCTCTCTGTAGCTGTCATTTCTTTCTCATTAGCATTTAGAAAATTTAAAGATAACAAAGCATTGTGCAGTCTATCTGTGGGGTTCTTTATTATACCTTTCTGTTTTTTAAGCATATCTTCTAGAGTTCAATTAGATCTTTCTGTAATTCTTTGCCCTGTAGGATTGTGTTGTATACCTGTATTATGTGTTTTGTTGTAACATGCAAAAAATTGTTTCATTTTACTGGAGACATGCTGGAGCATTATCAGTCTTAAATTATCAAGTGTTCTCATGTTGGCCATAACTTCTAACAAATGTGTGATTACAGAATCAGCGTTTTCAGATCTCAAAGCAGTTGCCCGTTGAAATCATGAACACACATCTATGGTATGGTGTATTTTCATTTTCCAAAATCTGCAAAATGAACACTTTCATTTGACAAATTTCATTTCTTTGAGTACCCTTTGGGTTTTTTTCTGTAGGTAGTGAAGTTTGGTTATACAGGGAACAAGTAGGACATTTACTTTTAATTTCCTTGGCTTGTTGCCAAGTGATAGAAAAACCTTTTTTTTTTACATCCTTACTATTGATATGGTGGTTTTTTTAATGAAATTCTGAGGCTTCTAACACATTTCCTACCAATAGTAGATCAATTTCAACATTACCTTGTGTTAGAAGGCCTTGTAGGCTTGTAGGGAATCTAATATGTACTATATATAAGGGGCGATTTCTATTTCTGATTATTTCTTGTAACTTAATAAATAACAAAGCCAATTTTGCATTATCTGAAATAAACTTAGCAGTTTCAATATGTAAAAGAACTCTTTCTGCATATTGAGAGTCAGGAACTACATATATTAAGCGGTTCTAGAAAATCTAATAATAACATGAGAACTAGAGTTTGGGTCTTCAAAATAGTGGTCTGGTCCCTCTGACATCAAACATCAAGCAGGGCAATTCCTGATAGTCATAGCCACAGGCAAATCTGATGAAGAAAGTTCTTAATTGGTTATCTATTGCTAAGTGTCTTTGGGCTGTGTCAATTTGGCAATGTGTTACATACTCCATGCTTTTTAAAAGTCCAAAGTCCAAAATCTCTTCTGACAATCAAAGCAATCTCTATAAAATAAAAATTAAAAAGCAGATCATATACTTCCAATATACAATGGCACATTATAGGCACTACCATTCTAAAAAGGAGGAAAAGAAGAACAGTGAAGAAATACTGGACCAAAGGAAGTCTTCAAATAAGCTGGAACAATAGCTAAGAGCTACATTGTGAACTGTGATACAGAGGGAGAGGGAGGGAGAGAGAGAGAGAGAATAAGCCTGGTGGAGGCTTTTGAAACCTCAAACTCTATACCCATTGACATAATTCCTCCAACAAACCACACTTCTTAATCAAAGAGTTCTACTCCCTCGTGAATGATGGGTCATTCTCATCCAAAGCACCATAGGTATGATCCATGCTTTGATTTGTCATTAACTATCTGTGTTGAATAAAGATTTATTCATATCTCACCAGGAATAGTGTCACACAATATTGCCCACAGGTACAATATTGTATCAAATACTATGGAATCAACCAATCACTTTTTGTTTGGATGAGATGCCCACTTCATAAGAGGGAAAGTATGGCTGATTCTGTAAACTTGGACAGAATCTGGTGGTGGAAGGAATCATGAGTCCAAGAGAGAGAAAATAAATAAATTTTGTTTTCTGAACCTGGCTTTCTTCAATTGGTGCTAATGCTGACCATTTTTTGTGCATGTTATCATTTTAGTTTCTTTTTCAAAAAGCCTGTATTTATGGCATTCATACATGTCTTCAGTGAAGTCTTTTTTTTTGTCAGTTCCTGTAAGACAATTATATGAAAACGCCATGTTACTCCTTAACTTTTAGTTTTCTTTTTGAAAAATAGAAGTATTCTATATATATTTGTGTGTGTGTGTGTGTGTGTGTGTGTGTGTGTGTGTGTGTGTGTGT